>JAWWEQ010042284.1:0-17865 GCA_035583055.1 Torymus tubicola | reverse complement strand
ACACACGCTGGCTTATGACACGACAAATTAGAGAAAAACATTAACACGTCTACTCTCTATGACTGCCTATAGTCAACTGTAGATAATAATAAAACAAAACTTTTTCTCATTTAAAATTATCATGTAAAATCAATTCCTGACACGTTACACCTATAAAAACGCTTTTAAACGCCTGAATATACATAAAATGGATGATTTTAGGCTATAACTTAACAGGATTTGATTTCACACAAATATATTAACTTTAAAAATTCTAGATAATAATAAACAAAACTTTTTCCCATTTAACATTTTCATTTAAAATTAATACCTGACGAATCAAATTCAAAAAAACGATTTTTAAAGCCTAAACATACATGGACGATAAGAGCTACAGCTCAATCGTCTAAAGCCTCGGGATTTTCGACGTCAGAATGTTTGTTTACCCAAACAGAACGGTGTTCGATTCCCGAGCTCGGCGATTGACTGGCACCTCTATGTTCGAATCTTCCAAAAATTTGAAATTTTCATGTACTCATTTCACTGTAGCTCTGGTGGTTCGGAACCCACTTTAAACTGTAGGCCCCCACTGCTGCGTGAATTACGGAGGACGGAACCATTGCGCCCAAAATGAACCATTAGCACAACAGTGCAGAGCTACATAAGACTCATATGAGGACTTTAGATAGCTGTAAAATATAAAAAAAAATACATGGACGATAATTAAATGGACGATTTTCGTCTATTAGTTGATAGGATCTAACTTTACACAAATATGTCAAATGTAAAAGTTGTAGATTATAATAAAACAAAATTTTTCTCATTTAACATTTTCATGTACAATCAATTGCTGACGAGTTAGACCTACAAAAACGATTTTTAACGTCTAAACATACATAAAATGGTAGATTTTCAGTTTTCATTTAACAAGATTTGATTTAATTTAATAATACAAAAATGTTTGATTTAGTTTTACACGCCAAAGTTATAGACAATATTGAAACGAATCTGTTTTTTCCATTTAACATTTACATGTACAATCAATTTCTCATGAGTTATACCAATAAAAACGATTTTTTAATGCCTAAATACACGCGAAACAGTCGATTTTCACTTATTAATGCCTAAATACACGTGAAATCGTCGATTTTCATTCATTATTCTAGGATTTAGCCTTACACAAAAATATTAAATACAAAAGTTATAACTAATGTTGAAATAAAACTTTTCCCATTTAGCAATTGTATGACCAATCAATTCCCGATGATCTAAACTATAAAAACGATTTTTAATGTTTCAATATACTTAATATAATCAATTTTCACTTATTATTTAACGCAATTCAATTTGACACAAATATTCAATATGATAGCTATAAATAAGATCGGAACAAGTAGTATGAAGCTTCTTCAAATCAATTGCTAACGAGTTAAACCTACAAAAACGAATTTAAATCCCTAAATTGTGATGCAAATTTTTTATAGTTTATGATATTTTTAGGTCCACTATTCTGTTGTTTGATTGTTTCTACGATTTTGGAGAAAAAGAATTTGTTTTTGAAAAATGTAGTCAGTAGGCGTTTAATGCATCGATAACATTTTTATCAATTCGAAACTAATTAATACCAAGATCACTTTGGAAATTAAACATGCGTGTATATCGTTTTTTTCAAAATCTATGAAGCCAATTTTTTCAATCGTTTATTAATTCGAAGTCGAATTAACGTCATCAAAAATATCGCGATATTTTTCAAAGCATTGTCGTATGTCAGTACTTATTTATACTTTTATGCTTCTAATAGTTCCGAAATATCCTTTTCTAAAAAAGATAAATATATTTCTTTAATGAAGTTATTAAAAATGGTGATGACTGTCACTATTTTTCGGTCATAATTAGGTTCACTGTATAATATCAAACAAACTAACAGTGTATTTTGTACAAAATATATTTTGAAAAACTGTTAGAAAACTTCCATGTATATAGATATACATTATGTATATTTTGAAACGCAAAATGTATACATAGTATATCTATATATATGGCAGTTTTCTTAAAGTACAATTTTAATTATATAATAAGGTAAAGTACCCCATAACGGGACAGTTTTTCAGCATAGTCAGAAATAAATGATATTTTTACAATGTATAGGTCATCATTTTCAAAACAGTGGCTTTTTATGATTAAATAAGCTAGGATCTTACACGTTTATGTAAAGACAAACTCGGTTTCGTGCTTTTTTATAATAAAAAAAGAAGTTTGAAAAGTCCGTGTAACGCTCCTAATCCCTGTTAATAACGAACGTACTAATAAATCATCACTGTTGTCAAATTTATTAGCAATAGTACTGTTTTATGACTGTCCATGTTAAACCTTCCAATTTTCAGTCCGTCCGCGATTCGGGTACTTTACCTTAATTAAAATTCAATAAATTACTAAAATTCAGTACATCTCAAATCGCTACCAAATACTACTAAATACACTGTTGTTTCCATTTACGCAGTTCAGAACACAGCTTCATGACGAATTGAAAAGTTTTATGTGGATCTAACTTTTTTGTATCAGATTCGAATTTTAAAAATACACTTTCTATGTTCTCTGAATCAAAAGATAAAAAATATTTTTTAATGATTAAAAAAAATTAATAAATTAATGTTTTGTATAAAAATGTTTTACCTCAAACACCAAGCCCGTCTACAAAATAAATTTTACATTTCTTATTAAATATATGTTTGATCTGAATTTTATTTATTATACATTGTCACATTCTGCCGGGGATCAGGGGCAGAGCGCGCGGATCATGGGGAAGAAGTGGTAGGGGAGGAAAACACTTTCAACAGTACACTCCGCAACACTTCAAAAAAACACGCTTCAGCTTTATTAACCAAAAAAAAGTAAATATAGAAAAGAGAAATTAGAAAATAAACACGCTGAAGGTACCGGGGCGCTGGGTGCACACGTCACTTGCACCGATTACTTTTCGCTGGTTAGCACGGACCAGGAGTACAGAACATCTATCTATTCAATGCTACAGCGGTAGCACACGCTGTAACATTTGCGAGTTCGGATGATTACGCGACTCAACGACTACACGCACACACACAATACCGCGAACCCGGGGGAAAAGTAAAAAGGGAACCAAACCTTGGCAGAGGATGCTGTTGCTGCTTGCCGTAGCCGTCACTCTCTCTCGTCCAGCAGGTCGCTCTCACATCCTCGCTGGAAAGCACACGCGGACTTCCTCGCACACAGCGCGGCGGTTGGTGAACGAATGCCGGTCAAAATGCTAGCCGCACACATGTGCTTTTTCGCGCCGTGCTTCCCTGGCCAGCCGTCTTCTTCACCGCAGTGCTTGAGTCTTTTCCAACCAGGCTCGTGCCTGCGGTCTATGGCCCGAAACGGCACTGCCGTGCCAGTGCTCTCCTCTCTCTCTCTCTCTCTCTCTCTCTTTCTCTCCCTCTCCAGCTGATCCATGTACGCTCTAGCTCCAGCTATTGCATTTTATTCAGCTACAGCCAAGGCATTGTAGGGGAAGGGAGGGACATGAGGGGAAATTCCGCGGCCTACGGCGAGGCATACGGACACGGGCGCGCGTATGTGTGCGTGCGACGACGCACCCCGAGCTCCGCTCGTCAACACCGCCATGCATTCGCGCGTATATACGTTTTTCCTCCACTGATACGCAATTTGCCGTGTCACAACATTTTATTAATATGCGTAAAACCTTTATTTAATTTTGTATCTTTTAAATCTTCTGTAAATAAAAGTTTCAATTTCGGCCAAAACTATTATCATCAAGGTTATCAGTTATTAAAAACCATGCGAAGAATTTTCGTAGTGGGTATAGTAACATTCTTGAAAAATATTTATGATTCGTAAATCATTCATAACTAAATCTGTTTTAGCAACTAGGGGGGCTGTACCTCCCTGCGTGTCTCGCTACGGTCGACACGCCCCCCCCCCCATGTAAAAACGTCGATTTACATAATAGGCACGATCACATTACTCAAGAGGGTCATATGATTTCGTTAGTTTGCTAATTTTTTTGTTAATTTAAAAAGTTAATTAATTTTTTTAATTCTATGTGTAAAAAAATTAATATTTCTGTATATTTTAGACATTTCAAATCCTTTTTGTAAGTTAAGTTGCAAGAAATCAATTTTATATTAGCATGTTAAATAGTAAAAAGTTTTATTTATATTTTCTACCTATATCAATTTTATGTAAAATCAAATCCTGATAAGTAAGAACGAAAAATCATCTATTTTTATCTATTTTAAATAATTAAAATCGCGTTTACAGATTTAACATTTACAAGAACATGTTTGTTTTTTATTTTCGTGTTAATTCTGATATATGAGAGCAAAAAACGATAATTTTCGGTAATTTTGATTTTTAGAAAAATATACAAATAAATAAATAAAACACAAAAATGGAATTGATCTTTCTATATTCTTATATATCATATAAAATTTAAAAAACAAAACAGACCAGATTCATCCAATTTTCCGATAGTTTGTACAAACGTACAAACTTACGTACATATACATTGATTCTTTATTTTAAATTAACGTTAAAATTAAATAGAAGTACTGATTCTATTTAAAATTAAAGAAGTGTACTACATGGGCGCTATAAGGCTAGCCTATAGAGCCAAATCCGGCAACACCTGCCGGCGCGGTTGTAGTCGGCTGTTACTGCGACTGTCGGACGCTCACGGTCTCTCCTCTCTATTCTGCGCGCTCCCGTATGTGCGCAGCGCAAACGGTTTTCGATGCCGTGTCGATCGGCGCTCAGCGCGCACGATCTTTAAAAGCTATATAGAACGAAGGAAGTGCGTGTGCTGTCTGCTGAGATGTTATTGTAGGTGATCTAGTGCATATTATGAGGAGTTTCTGCTGCCGATTAATATGAAGTCCTATCCGAGTTTTATCTTCAGTTTTCGTCGTTGTGTAGTATAGAGACAATGTCTCTCTCTCCCAAAGTTATAGTCCAAAATCGTCGATTTTATGTATGTTTAGGCGTTTAAAAGCGTTTTTATAGGTGTAACGCGTCTGGAATTTATTTTACATGATAATGTTAAATGGGAAAAAGTTTTGTTTCATTATTATTTAAAACTTTTGCATTTAACATTTATGTATAAAATCGAATCCTGTCGAGTTATAGCCGAAAATCGGCCATTTTTTATTTTTTTTGCGGCTTTTTCGCATTTGTGTTTGTAAATATTGCTTGTAGCAAAAAAACTTCCAATAGAAAAAAGGTATCTTTTAATTAGTTTAAGCAGATAAGCTTGTAAATATTAGCTTAAAATTAATTTTTCTAGAAATCAAGCTTGAAAATCGATTTTTTGTGATGTTTCTTTGTCCTCGCATTTGAAAACTTTTCGATCGATCTTTCCGATTTTAGAACCATAACTTATTCAGACTTCGTTCAGATAATCGAGTTAGATGCGTACATATGGACGTACAGACATACATACATCACAGAAAATGCTTAAAACGCACTCGTTTTGGATGGAAAATACTTTTTATACATTAAATTGTTAGGTTTCGAAGTAAGACAATTTTCGCTATGGTGAAATTATAAGGCTCTTCCGAGTAGCGGTCGTACCTAAAAATGGGAAATCTATCGAGAAATAAATATGTATTTTATTGTTATTACGTATTTTTTTATTATGTTGGTAAAGATTTCTTCATTTTTATCTTAATTTGTGTATCACTGTCTGTAAATTAAACTATTGCATCTTTTATATTTCCTTAATCATTGAATTGGTGAATTTCAAATTTTTTGTAATAAAAATACGAAAATCTCTTACAATTATATAATACAGGAAGATATATATCCTTAGAACATCTTTTTCAATATTTTTCTCTTAAAATTTTTTTTCATCGTTAGAAAGATTCGTCTATGAGAAAGCAATATGTTTTTAAATGTTCAAGAGAAAGTTTCAAAAAATAAACATTTAATTAATAAGCGGAGAGCTTCTACTATTAAATTTAAAAGAAAAAAAATTCGTCTTAGATCTTCGGCCGAAATAGCATCTTCTCTTAGCCATGGTCGAAATAAATAGCATCTTCTGTTAGCCATGGCCGAGATGCATTTTCTATTAGCCTCGTCTGAGATAGCATCTTATTTCGCTTAACTGTCGAAATGGAATGATTGAAGCAATCTCAGATGAGCGCAGTTATGTGGTGCGTGTACCTGAAGTTGCACAGGATAAATTACACACCATCTAGCTTGAGGTTTAGGTTAAGTGTGAAAACGAACCCGACGTCGCCTCAAGTCAACTTACTTTATGTAAAGTATGTTTCTGTTAGATAAGAAAATAACAATTAGCTCTGATATTTTATCGATTCAAAACCATTTATTTGCTTACTAGTATTTGTAATGAGAGTAACGAATTTATACTTTTACAGAATAAACATGCAGAGTTTGCAAGAGAGCAATCTTCTTGTGGGACTAGTCGCGAACAAATGCTGTGCAAATTAGCTGCAGCATTCGATGCTTTCAAAGAACTAAAAAATAATTTACAAGAAGGAGTCAAATTTTATAATGACTTAACACAGGTATGGAAAAAATTCTATTTAATTACAGTATTGAAAGTTACAGTTTTCTTGGTACCGCTTATTCATATACTCCCATATATTATCAAATTAAAAAGATGGATAAACAAGAAATAATAGGTGTCTGAATATATGCATACATTTTTGACATGTTGTGGCTGCACATAAAAAAATACTATTAGACTATTAATTTATAACTATTAACTATTTATAAACCATTAGTTACATATTAATTCGTAGCTACTTAAGATTTCAGTGTATATAATCATTACAACAATATTACTTACCTACAGTAAAAATACCTGATAATTTCACGTGTGTTTTACGTAGTGTTGCCTATTATCGATGCAATCTTGTTTTTATAACTTTTATTGTCTTTTTATTCTCACTAATATTTTTTTCTTGTTTATAAAACTGTAGCGGGCGCTGGTATAAGGTCCGAATAATCATATATAGCGTCGCGAGATTCGAATCTCTCGCGCTTATTCGGATCGCGATCAATAGCGCGCCGCGCGGAGCTCGAACAAGATAGACGGAGAAGACGTAGACGATGATAAGGCAGTACAGTAGTCGAGTAGCAGACATGTTGTCGAGCAGAGTGGCATGCGAGAAGTGAGCGCTGTCACCGTTGCGTGAAGAGAGAAGCGCAAGTGCCGATGTGTGAGTGAGATAGTGAGAGATACACGACAGCCGCGACGCGCCTCCACCGATGCAAGAGTGACCGCCACAGGGCCGCCACCGACCAGGACAGAGAGATAGAGAGAGAGAGAGTTAGACGCGGCAACGTTAACTGCGAGCGGGGACAGCGAGGATTCACTTCATCCCCGCGGACTCGAAGTGCGTTGCGACTGCGATGGCTGGCCAGCCCCGAGTAAGTCCCGTCTAACTACTTGTGGTGAATGATTATATTGTTGCGTGCGCGTTTACCTCGCGGTGAGGTAATTTAATATAATACACCGGCATAACGAGCCGTGTTGTTTTAGCGAAGCGATTGAGCCGGCGGTGCGCGCTGGCTCCCGTAAAGTCTCGGCCTACGCGTTACCTTTTGCTAAGTGACTTGACTTTATTGAATAAATTTCATTCTTGTTTTTATCTTACATCTCGAGTCACGCGTTTTCATTTAGAGTGCCCGACCCGTGCATGCTTCCCGAATACCACACTCTATCCGTTTTCAGCTGCAGTTAGCCGAGGGCATCGACTCCTGGAGGAGCAACGGAAAGGTAAGAGAAAAGGATAGCCGCTGTTTGTAAACACGCGGTGTTGTACAGGAGAACCGGCTGTTACAGGTAAGGCTAGGTGTAGCCAGCAGCCGATCGTTCTCGCACCGGAGTTGGTAGCAGTGCCATCGAGCAAGGGGTGCTCGAGTAGGAAGTAGCCTAAGCTTTCTACAGTGAAAGCTTAAGGCACTTTATTCGCCCCTTGTGCCACTGTCAACTGCCGGACAGCAGGGTTTCTTTGACATGAAACCCTTACATGTGTGTAGCACGAGTATATTACGTGCAGAGAATCTTATCCCGTTACAAACAAATCATATAACTATATAAAAAATTCTGTATGTACTTCGCGCTATTTCTATGGATTTAGGTATAATTACAGCAGTTTTAATAATATTTATAATTTTCAAATTCATATACTGTAGCTTTTAAAACAAACTACATAACTATTATAAGAACGTAAAAACTATTCATAGTATCAGCAAAATTGTGTATCGTTTTATATTGATGTCATTAAAAATATATAAGTAGTCAAGTCCATAGACAAGGACATAGGTAATATTACTCAGCCCCAAAAAAATAAAGTGGAAAGTTCTAAAAGAAAGACTCCGGTTGATATCTGTTTTTGAGGTTGGGTTGCTAAATCCGAATCCGGAGACCGTTTGACCCGGCAAGGTTATCTTAAGGTCATTTCAAGGTCGTTTTAAGATCTAAAATTGAAAACTTTATTTAAGCAGAAGAAAACACGGTAGATTTATGTTTTTGTGGTCGCTGAATCTGAATCCTGGGTCCGTTTGACCTGGCAATGTCATCTGGAGGTCATATCAAGGTCGTTTCAAGGTCGAACATCGAAAACTCCAAAAACCAGAGTCCGTTGAACTCAAGAAGGTTACCTGAATATCACTTCAAGGTCATTTGAAGGTCAAAACGTTGCTTCCAAATCAAAAAGTGCCATCTCAGAATCCGGCTAGAGAAGGTGCTATCTCTGAATCGGGCTAGAGAAGGAGTGAAGTCGGCGTCCGGTTAGAGAAGGTGCCATTTCACGCGCTGATTTTTTTAACTCCAATTTAGGTTGTCAACACTGGGAAAATTATTTTTGTACTTTCAGCCCGATATTTTTATCAGCTCAGAGAAAAATATAATCATTTTATATCATTATAAAATTTATATTACAAAAATTATAACATGATAATGTAACTAGAGTATTTTTGATGTTCAAATATCATTTATTTTAATTTATACCGCAATTTCTTTATAATATTTGAGTATTCTAGATAATCTATTGATCTGGAATCCCGAAGTCGATCACGAAACTCCAAAAAAGAATAAAATATTATTAATATCAGTTAAATTCTGGCGCGCCCTTTTTTGTCTGTTTCTCAATTTCGTTCTGGTTTCGAGTCGGGAATGAGTCAAGACCGAGATTCGAGATATCGGCAGGGTTAATACACACGTGTAAAGTACGTGTAATCGGTGTAATACGTGTAGTAAAAGTAGCGAGACAGTGATAGACGATTTACGTATGTGTCATTAAGTGACTTTAGTAATGCAAATTTTGGTGGCACACCACTGAGAGGTATACATCTGAAAACGCTAAATAAGTTAATGGGCATTTTATAAAATATACCAAATGAAAGAACCGCGATAGTTTCATGTATCAGTTTTAAAACAAGGAACGCCAGGAATTCTGAATAATGAAAAATACAGCACCAATCAGTTTAACAGCAAAATGGTTAAAAGACGAGGGTTTCGCTTACCTGATATTAGCAGAAAAGCATATCAATGTCACACTAACATTAAATTCTTCGGCTCTAGCCTTTGTCTAGGTAAAGAACAGCTAAAAAGTTGTTGACATACTTTCGTCATAGCAGTCAAATGAATATTGTTGCCTTTTCTAAGATATTACCGCTAGATCAACTAGCTAATGCCGATCACTCATACAGTCTCCCCCGCTGGGGAGAATGCAACCACTAATGAGACGTTGGCTTCTCATATGGTTTATGAAGTTATTCAATGTCAAAGTTTAACTCTTATGCATAGGTTCTTATGGGAAGTGCATTGGAAAACCCAAAGACTTAGGATGCGATTCTTAAAAAATGATAAGAATGAGATAAAAAAACTATTAGCAATATTGCAAATATATGTGAGAATGTTTGTACGAAATTTGAGCGCGATAGACAATAACGATTCTGGATACTGAAGGAAAACGTAAATAAAATACCGAATTCGTAGACAGCGGGAGGGGGTGCGCGGTGAGAGGCAACGCGGTGCTAGGAGCGAGGGGACCCCCTCTCCACGCCCCGCGCGCGGTGATCTACCCAACCTCCTTAACTGTGGCCCTCGTTCTTCTGATCGGGGCGGCGATGATCGTGTGGACACATAATCGTCCACCGTCAGCTGACGATTCGGATTATGTCGACGTACACGTCGCCGGGCCCCTCTAGACATCCACATAAATATGAGCGCACTTCGTCCTCGGTGCGCCGACTCTCCTCGGCTCTGTTACACGTCGCCTCGCTGTCCCTCACCTCTTTCTCCGTCGGCATCCTTGTCCATCTCCACTGTACCTAGATAATACAAATGTACGATTAGTTAATTGTTTAGTTCGCTCACATACCTTTTTGCAATCCTACGCGAATCACCGCCTATGCTGTCCAAGACATAAACCGTCGGGGAACAAACTTCTATCTTATATTGCCCCTCGTATTTAGGCTCTAACTTAGCCGAAAATTTATTAATACTGCTCGATAAATAATGTGCAAGTCTCATCACCAAATCCCCCTTGCTGAATCTAACGTTTCACTTATTTTTATTGTACTCTCGCTCCTGTTTCTCCTTGGCTTTATTTATATGTCGCACCACCAAATCCCTCAGCGCGTCCAATCTTTTCACTCTATCTATAGGCCACTTCCCTTCTACCTCTCGGCATAAACTTTTCACCGGCCGCGGATGCCTACCGTAATTTAGGAACGCAGACGGTATTTGCGTCGTTGCTTAAGTCGCGGTATTAATTGCATAACGTAACTCGTATACATTTGCGTCGTTGCTTGAATCGTGGTAATCATTGTCTTCAACGTTCTGTTACTGCGCTCCACCGGGTTTGCCTGCGGGTGATATGGCGGCGTCGTAACATGCTTTATACCATATTTTACAAGAATTTCCCGCAAGTGCTGATTGTGAAACTCCCGACCGTTATCTGACAAAAAGTACTCTGGCGTCTCCCACCTGAACAGGATTAATTCCTCTAACGCACGCGCTACTAACTTCCCGTCTGCCTTCCTGATCGGCTTTAATTCCACCCACCTCGTGAAGAGATCCTGAAACACGATTAAATACTTGCATTGGCTCTTACTAGAAGGAAATTCCATCAACACCGCGGCAACCACTACCCACGGCCTCTCTAATATTCTACTGCCCATCAAGCCTTGCGCTCCTGTTTGTAATACTATGAATTTCCGCGATACGATTGTATGTTTTATCTATACCTAAGTGCCCTGACGAGGGAATACAGTGCACGTCCCACATCACGCGCTCTCTGCTCTCTTCTGGCAATACTAATTTTAATTTTTCTTCGGCACCCACTATCGGCTCAATAAGCGGATCTATGCGATACCTGTACAGCCTCCCGTCCTCCACGATCCAGTCTTTGTATTTCATCGATGCATCCTGCACTTCATTTAGCATACTCAAGTACCATGGAACACGCACTTTCTCGAATGCGGCTTTTAACTCCCCCTCCTCATACATACGCGAGAGCGCGTCTGGGACTTGATGTAGCTTGCCTTTGCGGTGCTCAACTTCAAAGTCCCACTCCTGCATCATCAAAGTCCATCGCGCTAACCTGCCCTTCTGCTCTTTCAGTTACGTAGTCATTTCAATGCGCTATGATCAGTCACTGCGATAAACTTATATCTTTCCACGTACGGTCTAAATTTATTAATCGACCACAAAAGCGCAAGGTATTCTTTTTCCATAGTCGAATAGTTAATCTCGGGTGGTGTTCGTTTCCTACTGGCAAACACTATTGGATGTTCGCCGTCGTCGAACTCCTGTACTAATACCGCACCTAAAGCCGAATTACTGGCGTCACATTGTATATAAAACGTTCTAAAAAAATCCGGTCAAGCCAACACCGGCGCGCGCGTTGTCACTCGCTTTACTTCCGCAAACGCCTTCTCTTGCTCCTCACCCCAATCCCACGCTTGGCCATTACACGTTAGCTTATTTATCGGTAGAGCTATTTCAACGAAGTGCGGTACGAATCGAGCGTACCATTGCGCGATACCCATAAACTGACACACCTGTTTGGCATTCTTCGGTGCCGGATAATTCAATAGCGCAGCTATTCTATCCGGATCCAGCCATAAACCGTCTTGATCTAACAGAAATCCTAGATAAAATATACAACTAAAACAAAACTCGCATTTTGTGCTGTGCAGTTGTAATCCGGCCTCCACTATACGCTTCAACACTAACTCTAACCATTTTAAATGCTCGTCAAAACTCTCCGTAACGATAATTATGTCATCTAGATAGCTAAATATAAACGGCTCACACTCCGGCCCGAAAAGCGCGTCAACTAATCGCTGAAAAGTCGATGACGCATTTGCTAAACCGAATGGCATACGAGTAAATTGCCATAAGCCCGATCCTGGGACAGAAAATGCAGTGTACTTTCGACTCGTACGCTCGACCGGTACCTGATAATAAGCCTGCTTTAAATCTATCTTTGAAATATACCTAACGCTTCTTAAGCGATCGAGTATCGAATCCATATTCAGTAATATGTACCCGTCCTTTTTCGAATGCTTATTTACGTCACGATAGTCAAAGCACATTCGGCCCTTGTTATCTTTCCACTGCGCTACCGGCACGCTACGCCAGTCGTTCGCAGACTTTCGATAATGCCTACTCTACTAAGCCTCTCTACCTCCTCCTGTGCAAATGTAAGCAGCCTTGGCGACATGCGGCACTGTTTCTACCTCACTGGCTCGGCGTCTTGTACATCGAAGTGATGCTCAATCAAATTAGTTACTCCCGGCACCTCTGTCTCTGGCGGCAAAATATTCGCTACTAATTTTTCTTCTTTCTCTCGCTCAGAAAATCAAATCATGTTCAAGCTCGCTCACTACCTTTACTCACTACTAATAATTTTCCCCTTTCATCGATTTCTAACATCATATCTAGTACCCCTACTATCGGCGTCACTTTACCATTGACGGATCTAATTACTGAACTATATTCTTTTAACCGGCTCTTAAATCTCTCTAACACGCGAGGCTCAGCTAACGACAATATAGCGCCGGGGTCAAACAAGGTCTTATGTTCCTTCCCCGCAAGCACGACAGCTAGAAAATACCTATTCTCTGCCTTTGCCCCCGCAACACCACTACTGTTGGCTGAGTCGGCAACTCTTTCAATATTTCCATCTCCATGCTCTTCCGTGACTCTAGATGAGTCGGATATCTGCCGCGCGAACTCTTACACGGCCCACTTCACTTCCTCATTCGCCTCCTCACTCAACTCGTCGCGCTCGTTAATTTGTGATATTTCTCTTTCGTCTGAAACATCGCGATTTTGCTCCGCTATAGCTACGTGCTCTGTTACGACTTACTAGTTCTTCTCTCTTTCTCCGAGAGTACACTATGCACGAACTCACTACTTTCACCGCACGCACGCAATGTTTTTCCTCTAACATTCTCACTTGCACAAACCGTTCGCTTATCACTTTACTCGGCGCTACTATTCTTACTAACTAACGCTAACACACTATCGCTCGTGTACACAGACACGTCAGTTACGCGAGGAGCGAGATTCACTGAGGCCTCCCGCGCTACGCGTTTCCCGACGGCTACGGGGTACCCCTGCCGGGTTTCTACACCAGTAGCAAAGTATATACGGACACTCAGATGCGCGATGTCCCACGGCCTGGCATGTATAACACGGATCAAAAAGCGGTAGCTTATTATTTACCTTGCTGCTCTGCGAGATCTCGCCCTTCACTTGGTACGCGTTCCTAAAATCAACACTTTCCTGCTGTGCGGGGGTCAGCTGTGCGTCGTATCGTTTTCCGTATCTTTTTATGTCTTCCAGCGTCTCTATCACCTTTTTTGACATAAGACGATGATATTCAGGCAGCAGATTCCCGTACGCGATATCTACTAACTGCTCATCACTCGGTGGCACTTTAAAATGCTCCGCTATGTACCGGAGATTTTATAAGAAAACCTCTATCTTGTCACCTTTACTGCTCTCTAAACGCTCTCGCAAACTTACTCCACGTGCTCCTTCAGTCGCGTCTCATCCTGAACAGCCGCGCAGCATCGCTTTTAAAAACGCATGGCAATACTCTCAACAGCTCCCCGTCGCTCATGCTACTCCGTACCTTAGTATCTCGAAGTTCCTCTAAAAACTCTTCCGCGGCGGCCCGTTTCTCATTACCACTAAATTTTAACCCCCCAGCTTCTCACCAGCTTGCTTGCTTTTAACTCATCATCAAAACTCCTACGGCTTTTGTCCCATCTTCGCAAGTCCTCTTCGCCCTCAGACGATCGCTCTTCGATATTCTTACGCTCGCTCTCGCATGCTCATACTATCATCGCGCCTACGCCTCCTCGGTGTCTCCGGCTCACTATCAGAATCGGACTAATAACCCTTACTCGCTCGCGATGTATTTAAACTACCTCGCTTATTCTGTATATATCCACGCTCGCTCTCATTATTCGCTCGTACACTCTCCCTACTACTGCTAGGCTTCGCACGCGCCTTCGTCGTCTGCTGCGTTATCTTCTCACGTACAGCCGGCTGAACTGCCGCGTACGTCACGGCTTCTGTGCTCTCTCTCTCTCTCATAGCGTGCCGAGTTTCTTTAACGCTCGCTCTTTCTCTTTCTCGCTATCGGGTGATTTCTGTACGAAATCTGCCGCTTCGTCGTCCGCTTTAGAGCTCACACCGTCGTCTTCTGCTGGTGTGCTTTCGCGCTCGATCGCATCATAATTCTGGGCCGGCGTGTACCACTGCTCGCGCTCTCTCCGGCTCGCTTCTCAACGGCCTCTGCTCTACGCGAGTCCTGCTTGGCCGCACTACCGATAATTCCCCTACGCGCGGCTCGTTTTGAATATACCGCTTCGAATGGTATTCAAAGCGCTCCTGAACGCGAAAGAGCGCTTGCAGCTCGGAAGCCCGACGCAATCCTCCCACAGGTTGCAGCAAAAAGAATGAGCGCGTGACTCCCACTATTGGCTTACATCCCGTGGACGGCGCATAGTGGGAACAAATGGAATTTTTCTGACAAAATCATATATCCCGGGATTGGATAAAGATTTCTTTATAATTTCTTTTTTCAAAATAAAAGTGAGGATGTGTACAATACGGCAAAACTATACACGTTATGAAACTTTGATATCATAACATAAAAAAACTTGCTTGAACATGCATATTTTCGAAAAAATGACAGAAATGCGTGTATATACCGGGTGTTAGAAAAGTATGAGAACGGATGTATATTTCCTCAGGAAAGGTATTATTCACAAAGGCCAAGGTCATTTCCGAAGTAATTTTCAACGAGGAATTCAACAGTGACCTTCAATTTGACCTTGAATTTGACATTCAAGGTCATTTCAAGGTCAACTTTATTTTTTTAAATAGGAACCCCATCTTTCTACACCGGCAATCGAAAGAACGGAAAATGTTACGTTTAGATAGGTACTTAAGTCATAATTATTGTTTGACCTTGAGGGTCACTAAGGTCATTTCGATTGCCGATGTCAAGAAGGGTGTTTCTAATTAGAAAAACAAAATTGACCTTGAAATGACCTTTAAGGTCAAGTTCAACGTCAAATTGAAGGTCACCGTTGAATTCCTCGTTGAAAATTATTTCGGAAATGACCTTGACCTTTTTGAATAATACCTTTCCTGAGAAAATACACAGCCGTACCCATACTTTTCTGCTGTTTCACGTGAACTGAGCAGCTCAAAATTTTAAAATTGCTCAAAATTTGTAGACAATTAGTTTTTTATGAAAAAAACATGTTCCTAAATTTTTAGAGCAATATTTCAATAACTACAAAAGTTATTGCATTTGAAAAATTCTTATTTTTTGCAATTTTTAGTGAAAACTCAACTTTTACCATTTTTTTACTCAAAATCCGTTTTGTATAGAACATTGATTGGGAAAAAGTTTACATTTTACTTCTAGAATGTAGTTATATTTTTTTTTATGACCCTTTTTTAAAGTCTCTGATTGGTTGCTTTTCAGTGTACCTTTATAAAAAAAAGGGGAGGGGTTTATCAAAATATTTTTAGTTCGACAAATTTTTTTCTGATTTTGTATTGTAAATCCTTTCACATAAGCCGTGTCCCAAGATGGGCTGCCGTTTCAGAAAAAAGCTATGAATTTTGAAAAGATGTAAAAATAGTGAAAAAGTCCTGTTTCTTATATGACTAGCGGATTCAAAATTACTTATTACTGACTTTCATGTGTTTATTCTACAGAATTTTGTTTTTACGCTGCTTCTTCAATAGAGCATGATTATATTTTACACCACAGCTGTAAAATATAATCATCAAAACTATTCATTGCATTAATAATATCAAACTATTGCAGATAGTACGTACAACACATTGCCAGAACTTGTTTCTCGACAAATTCATTCTCTAGACTACTTATAAATCTATAATGGTTTTTTAAACACTTTCTAAAGCATCAATTTAACTAATAAAAAGTGTAAAAGGTATAAAATTATGTATAAGTACCATAGTTAAGGTCATGATGTTATAATAATAAAGAAAAAACCTCCTATTATATAGGTCACTAGTGATTTATTCTTAAGCAGTTAGTACTGCAAAAAATGAAAAATAATATTTAAAATATATCCTTTTAATTAAACAAGACTATAGGAAAGTTTGAATTGCTTTTATTTTACAAATTATCATATCTAAAATATGTTTATATATTTGCCACTAACATCAGTTGTAGTGGTCTTGAATGTTAAAACGTTGTCCGCCATTAGAAGTACACAATGATAGGATCGGGTATCAGCGATCAGTGCCTGGTTACAATTACACTGGTTATTATTTATTGATCAAATTAAGATTACTAATGTAAATATTATATATGCTAACCGTATTCCTTTGATTTCTTCCTGTGCGGCATTAAGCATTTCTAATGCGGTAGTTATTTGTTTATCAGGAGGTCTCTTTAACGTTGATTCCATTATTTTTCTCTTTGACCGATATTCATTAATTTATAACTCCTCAGGGAAGCAGTTTTCGCGATAGACACAAGAATAGTTTTTTTTGTAAAATGTTCTCAGCTTTTCAATAAAATTATTTTCAAAGCTGTATGCGTACACTGTCACTCACATACCTCCAAATGAAACATTAAAATTCAGAAAGAAAAAAACCGCTCCATGGTATCTCTACCGAAAAATTCATGGAGATACCTTTTTATTGTACGAAGTATCTGCATAAATTCCAGACTGGTATTCAATCTTTTTATAACCTAAAAAAATTCATTTACGTTTTGATTTAAAAAAAGTGTCTTCTACAGGTTTGAAAAAAAAATAGTTAAATTCTACGAA
Organism: Torymus tubicola; assembly: GCA_035583055.1. Classification (NCBI taxonomy): domain Eukaryota; kingdom Metazoa; phylum Arthropoda; class Insecta; order Hymenoptera; family Torymidae; genus Torymus; species Torymus tubicola. Next base: position 531 of record JAWWEQ010042284.1, on the reverse strand, counting down.
AAATTACAAGAAAAAAAGTCTATGGAAATTTTGCTTCGTTTTTGAGCAAAAAAATAATCAAAATTCTGAATTTAATGATGAAATTTTATCAATATTAAAGGATTTTTTTTGTTCAAAAACGAAGCAAAATTTCAAAATATCTTATATCCACTTTTTTTCTTGTAATTTTTCGTAGAATTTAACTATATTTTTTTCAGACCTGTATAAATCATTTTTTTAAATATCAAAACCTAAATGAATTTTTTTATGTTATAAAATGATCGAATACCATTCTGGGATTTATATAGATACTTCGTACAATAAAAAGGTATCTCCATGAATTTTTCGGTAGAGATACTGAAAGCTGAGAAAATTTTACAAAAAAAAACTATTCTTTTTGTTTGTTTGTAGTATCATTTATTAGCGCTCTAGGAGAATATCCTCTTAAGTGCGGACTTAATTAAAAGTACATTGTTTATTACAATAAGTAGCATAGTTGTGCACATTTGTTACAAACACTTTAAATTAATTTAAATAAAAAATTCTATAGAA
>JAWWEQ010042273.1:0-17867 GCA_035583055.1 Torymus tubicola | reverse complement strand
AACATATGGGATGGTTGCGAAGCGATTTAGGTGATTTTAAAAGAAAAAAAATGTTGACCTCTCGATTCACCTGAGAAGTGCCCATATATATCCCTATATTATATAGTTATTTCAAAAAGCCTACCACTCAGCCACTCTTCTCCCCCTCAGCGCCCCCCATTCCCCCTCACCACCCTCAATGTTATTCTCCAATGTTACAGTTTTCCACGTCACCCTAGTGGTACTGAAAATATATTTTTACATAAATTATATATTTTTTTTACTATTGTTTACTATTGATTTTACAGAGTCCTGTACATTTAATATTTAGCAAAAGATATAGAAAAAGATATTGATCTATACGCTGTATAAATTCTGTGTTACTATATAAATATGATCTGGAATTGACATCGAAGTTTTATTGATGAAACAGAAGAACAGATTTCCACGACACCCTAGGTAGTCTAGGAGCCAAGAGGGTTTTCGTGGCCGATGGAGGTCCAGTCAGACACCAAAGGTTTCTAGACGTATTTTGGCACGCTGATTACGAATTTCGAGGATGTTTCGTCATATCTTGTTGTTAACAAAAGTTATTAACTGGTTAAAACGCTGTAGAAACGAAAACAATAAACTAAAATGATATTTTAAACATGAAGATTTGTTGCATTTCTTCTAAGAAAGCCGCTCCTTTTAGCACAATTAAAAAAGTTGATTAGACTAAGCTATAACTCTATAAGTTAGATAAATTGACCAGAATAAGTACTTTTAATTTGGTTGTAAGACGATTTGACTTCATTTTTTTAAAAACACATATTAAAAATTACATAAAGTTATTCCTTATTTCATGACGAACAAACGTGTGTAATATAATGTACAGTTATCACTTTATTGCTTTGAGAGAAATAGTAATTGAGCTTTGAAGCCCGCAGTCGCATGTTACCGCGTGAGGCGCCGAACCACCGGAGACGCATAGAAGCAAGTTACTCAATCTGATAGTCCGTATACGTTATTAACCGTGGCCCTTTTGTAGATTAACTTAATCTATTTATAAAATGAAAAAAATATTATTTATTAACAATAAACTGTTATAATTTCTTGATACGATTGCTATTTGGAGGACTACAGCTTTGTAGATAACAACAAAAATTATAAGTATTTATTAAAAGTGATAAATTTAATTTTTATTTATTATACATTTATAAGAAAAAATTCGAATAATTTATCGCACTTAATTTACTGTGAAATACATGGAAGTGCTCTGAGGCTGAAATAGTATATTACGCAATTAGTGCGCAAAGCAGGTGATTCACGCAAGAGTCGGATTTGTCGTCCGAGCGCAGCGAGGGTGAGAAAGTTACGAGTACATCCACATAAATGAGGTAAAAAAGAAACATATAAATATATAAATAAATTTAGTAAAGTTGATTAACAAAACTATTAAAATAAATATACGAAAACTTAATTATTTATTAAAAAATAAAGTATTATAATCAATATAAAAAAAAAATCATACAGAATTTATAATGGTTGTTTCCATATGATTTTTTCATAATTTAATTGAAACAAATTCAACTGAACAATTATTCAGATTGAAAGAAAAATTCTTATTTTGCAATAGGGAATTGAGACATTAGCATGGTTTAATTCATATTCATAGCAGCGTTTGTTTTGATTAGACTTAGCCCGAGCGCCCACAATTCCATCAAATACATATCGGTTCGTTTACTTATTTTGAGAAATTTTTAAGCAAAGGGTTCGAAGCGTGCTCAAAGAAAGTATTTTGTATAGTTTGTTATGCTTGCGTACCGTGTGGAAAGCAATATGTTTATATATATTTAGACGGAGCGTGCGCAAAGTACCGAAAACAAGCATGAGAAGCAGTGTTTTTCGCACACTGTGTTAAAAAAATAAAAAATGAATAAACAAATTAAAATTATTGGTGATGGAAATTTTTTGGTTAGATGTTTCTCTCTCTCTCTTTTATTTTTAAACGTTTATATAAAGATAAGAAAGTTATGAAATCAATCAACAAATTGTTGAGTATTTAAAAATCAGTCAAATTTTCGCTGATTTTCTAATAAATACGCATGCTTGCCGGACGCGATAAAAGGAAATTGAAACAAATTTATTTCCCTTGGAAATTGAAAATATTGTTTTAAACAAATATAGTTACGAGATTTTTAAGGATTCCATAAGTATAATAAAAAAAAATTATGAATTTTAATAGAGAAAATTACTAAAAAAAATTGAATAAACATTCTGATTGTTTATCTAAAAACTATAAAACAACGCCCCTGGTAAGTATGCGTATTTAGCAGAAAATCACTGAAAATTTGACTGATTTTTAGATACTCGACAATTTGTTGATTAATTTCATAACTTTCGTACCTTTAATAAATGTTTCAAAATAAAAGATAGAGACAGAGGGAGAGAGAGAGAGAGAGAGAGAGAGAGAAACGGATATACTTTCTCGCCAATATTTTTATTTCTTTTTTAAAAGTAATTTTAGAGAGATTTCACAAGTTTTTAAGAGTTCAACAGTATATATAGATAGTGATATAAGATGCGTACTTATGCACACGCACATCGTGACAATCTATGTACGTATTGTCACGGCCAGCCGTGCCGACGTCGGTAATAACAAAGCAATTAAGCGCTTTTATACACTTTTTACACTTAGTTTTTTATGAAAAAAATATGTTCCTAAATTTTTAGAGCAATATTTTAATAATTACAAAAGTTATTGCATATCAAAAATTGTTATTTTTTGCAATTTTTGGTGAAAACTCAACGTTTGCCATTTCTTTTACTCAAAATCCTGAAACTTTTTGAATTGAACATTCATTGGGAAAAAGTTTGCACTTTACTTCTAGAATATAGTCATATTTTTTTTATGGCCCTTTTTGAAAGTCTCTGATTAGCTGTGTTTCAGTGTACCTTTATCAAAAAAATACAGTGCTACGTATGAATATTTTTTGTTTGACAAATTTTTTTCTGTTTCTATATTGTAAACTCTTCAACATAAGCCCTGAACCAAGATGAGAAGCGTCTTCAGAAAAAAGCTATGAATTTTTAAATAATGTTAAAAAAGAGAAAAAACCCTGTTTTTGACATGACTAGCAGAGTCAAATTTACTTATTACTGTTTTTCATGTGTTTATTCTACAGAATTTTGTTTTTATGCTGCTTCTTCAGTAGAGAATGATTATATTTTACACCAGAGCTGTAAAATATAATCATAAAAACTATTCATTGCATTAATAATATCAATCATTTTTTCAACATACCCGAAACAAAAATATGATATTCGCGTATTTGAATCGGGAGCGGAAATGGTATTTCCGATTATGATATGGTAAAAAGAGGTTACCTGTCTATATGTATGTGCATCTATATTTCAGTCTCTTCACCTCTATATGTATATCTCGATCTCTATGCCTCTGTATTTATGTCTCCATCTCTATGACTCTGTCTCTTCATCACTATCACTTCGCTCTTCTCTCTAGGTCTATGTCACTAAGTCTCTATCTCACTGATCGTGTTGCTGTTTCCCTGTCCCTGTCGGTGTCTCCAGTCCCTATTTTTGTCTCTACGTCTCTGTCTCTAGGTCTCTGTCTCTACCACTGACGACCACTGTTTCTATCACTGTCTGACCATCTCTGTCTCTACGTCTCTGTATATGTCTCTGTCTCTCCGAGTCTGTAACTACGTCCTTGTCACTATGCTTCTGTCTCTATGCCACTGTGTCTACGTCTCGGTCGCTACGTCTCAGTCTTTACGCCTCTGTCCTTACTTTATGTCTCTGCGCACATGTCTCTTTCTATCTACGTATCTGCCTCAACGGCTCTGTCTCTCCGTCGGTCTCTATTTATTGTTCCCAGTTTCTCTCTCTCTCTCTATCTCTCTCTCTCTCCCTCTCTCTCCCTCTCTACATCTCTATCACTATTCGTCTGTCTCTACGTCTCTGTCACTACGTCTCTGTCTCTCTAACTCGGCCTCTACATCCCTGTCTCTGTGTCTACAACTCTGCCTCTACGTCTCTGTTTTTGCAACTCTGTCTTTGTGTATCTGTCTTTCCGTCTTTGTCTCTACGTTTCTATCTCTACGTCTCTATGTTTCTGACCCGCTGACTCTGTCTATACGTCTCTCCTTATGTTTGTGTCTCTACGACTCCGTCATTCGACCTTGTCTCTACGTCTTTGTCTATTTCCCTGTCTCTATGTGTCTGCCACTATTTCTATGTCTCTATTTTTTGGTATTTCGGGTCGTGAAGTAGACGTCGAGAGGATGCGGAGGGATATATATATATATATAGTAATGAAAGTAAATAAAGCCCTATATAGTCTGCAATTTATCAAGGCATGTGCAACCGAAACTGTATGCAAGCGGTTAGTCGAGGCATTAGTTCAGCCGCATCTGGATTACTGCACAGTGGTGTACTTTGATGTGACAAATGAACATTGGATTCTACTGCAACGTTTAAGTAACTTGTGTGTAAGATATGCTTCAGGATCAAGAGGAACGCTCATATAACCCTTTATCGTAAACGCAGTGGTTGACTTTGTGTTAAAGAGGAGTTCCACCTGAACTTAGAGTACCTGTCATAATGTCAGATGTGGAAATAGGATCGTTTCAGGTTCTAGGCGCTTTTTTTACCTTTCCCACCCTCCCTACGCTATCTGTCATTCTTTTCCAGATTCAGGAGGGCAGTGCGTCTTCTCAATCTGGATCCCTAATTTCCTGAGTTGTTGCAAGTGTGGGGATCTTAATGTTGCAGTTTTGATTGAATATGCTACTTTTAATTAGTTTTAGAACCTGGCCATTTGGCCCAAATATTGGGATAGTAAATAAAGGAATTGCGCAGTATTATAGAATGTACTTTAGTTGTTTATACGATCTATAGTAAAGAAAAGCTGATGGGGAGCAGGGGGGGCGGATGAAAAGTGGGCTTATTTTGGGGAGCGAAGGGTGCGGCTTAAAATGGTCCCTTTTGAGGATTGAAAGGGTAGCGGCTGGGGGAGCGGATGATGGGAGAAGGGAAAACGCAGTGGGGAGCAGCTACGACCAATAACTGAGGGGAGCGGAGGGGGAGAGCGGCTCCATAAAAAACTACGGCATTTAGAGACATTTTTACGTTATTTTGGGGAGCGGGAGGAGCGAACGGGGAGCCGCTAGGTCGTAAGAAAAAGTGCTTACAATTATATAGTATAGGTATATATATTGTAACCCACGGTAGGGCTGTAAGCTATTAGTTTTTACGGGAAAAGGGGAAACGGAATACTAAATAAATATACATGAAAATACAATCGTATTTGATACAAAATCGCACTCTTTATTTTGTGAAAACTCGGGCGCCAGCCGCCTACGCGGCACGTTGCATGAGACTATACTAGCAGGGGACGCTCGCGGCTTAATAACGCTAGGAGTCACCCCGAAGCGACTCTCGTGTCCTGGAGGACTCTGTACGCACATTAAATTTTCCAAGTGACTCTACTTCTACGCGACCGCGCACACACATACTCAACAGAGGGAGGGAGGGAGAGAGGGAAAACGGAGGGATCACCACAAAGTTTGTCACTTACAATTAAGCTACGGTGTTCCTCGGAGTGGCGCAGATTGGCTCTGGACGATAGCTTTGGCGGCGCTGACGGTCCGCTTGGCTCTTTAGCAGTAACGATGTTTTGTCTGTCGATGACGGAGATGCCGAGCTTCGGTTAGTGCTAAGGGAGCGCCGGTCCACAGGAGAGTGTTTGCCTTTTTCTCTCCCTGTGTACTTCGCGCCGCGACTCTCTCCTGTACCGATCGCCAGCGCGCCGAGCGCATGTGTGTGTGGCGAAGAAGCCCGAGTACAGTTGAGCGACGACGAGTGTACTGCTGTTGCTGCAGCCGCGACTCTGTTTACGTTAGCCGCGGCTGACTACTGTTATCATCGACTTGGCCGTTGTTGAAGTGAACATCTTGGTGTTTGCGGACTGGTTCTTCCTGGAGAAGGTTCTGCAACTGCTGGTGGGATCATATACTAGTCCTTCGGAGCTACGATGTATATTCGGTGAGTCCACTCGCGTTCCTAACCTCTTTAAACCATTATCTTGATGAGTTTCTTTTCCAGCTTGTTTCAGGTGCAGCAGGAACAGAAAAAAGCCAAGATCTTCAACTCTTCAGGGTTCTTCAGAATCTTTACTCTCTAGGTATTTTACTAGGCTGAACAGTTTGATTTATTAGTGCTTTTCAGATGTGCGCTGGTAATAGTCGCACCAACGGAGTAGCTGAGGTAGGTGGTGAGCTGCTGCTACTTTCTGGGCTATGTGCACTGGCACGTAGTGCTAGCCCTCTAACCTGCCTTCAGAGTGACGCTGATTGCCCTTATAACATCCATCTTTAGTCTTCTTCACCGTCAGGATGTAGTGATGTTCAGCTGCATGGTATTCTCGCTGCCCCTGCCCCTGTTGCTATGGCTGACTCGTCTCCAGGAAGTGTGGTGTTTTGTAGCATGTGAGGGGTTAGGCTTTTAGGGATAGGGATGGGAATTATACCTGTAATGTATGTGCTTGGTGCGGATAATTATTTATATATGAGGGACTGGCTCTTAAACAGTCTCTTCAGGACAGCGAGCTTCGCTTCAGGGGTCCTGTACATAGTAAGTACACTTTTGTGTACTGCTCAGGCCTCCTAAGGAAGCATCGCTTAATGCAGGTTTTCTTATTATACTACAAGTCTGACAGTATATTCAGCTATCTGTTTTTCTTTATCATGGCAATTTGCCATGTTACAATATACATACGCAGTCACGCACTTGACTACACTATGACAAAATCATATAGTCTGGGATTGGATAAAGATATATTTATAATTATTTTTTTTTATATAAAGGTGAAGATATGTACAATATGGAAAAACTATACCCGTTATGAAACTTTGACATCATAACTTCAAAAACTTGCTTAAACATGCATATTTTCGAAAAAAATGACAGAAAACACGATCTAGCTCTAAAGCTCTAAAAAAAAATTTTTTTTTAGTGATAAGACACTTTTCCGATCTATTTTCACCTGCTGAACACGAATTTTGTTGTTCTTGTGTTATGTATTTAGGTTATTTTATTGACAAGGTTGGATTACGACCGGATAAAGAGAAAATCGCGCCAGTACTTAATTATTCTGTACCAAACACCATAAGACAGTTTATACGTTTCTTAGGTATGATAGGATGGTATGCGTGTTTCATTCCGAATCTGGCAGAGATAAAAATTCCACTTAATTGTTTACTGCTACATACTCCGGCCGAATGTAACTATACGACAAGTGAAAGAGAAAGTCTTGCTGTTCTATGGGCTATTAAAAAGCTAAGGCCGTATCTCAAAGGTTATCATTTTTCTGTAATTACTGATCACAGCAGTTTACGCTGGCTGCGTAATTTGCGCGATCCGTCTGGACGTTTAGCCCGGTGAGCACTTGAACTTCAAGTTTGATTCAAGTATCATTCCATCCCTGATGTCTTGTCGAGAATTTACGAACAAGATGAAGAGAGTGTCACTTTAATAAACGAGATACAGACGTCTGATGAATGGTATCTTCCACGTTTTCGTGTCGTACTGCAATTTCCCGACAAGTTTCCTGCCTGGCTAGCTTACGAAAATAAAATGTATAGGCATAAATGTGATGAACTTCTTGATCCTGTTAATGATGGAGAGAATGGATGAAAGTGAGTTTTGCCGTATGAATTTCGCCATGAAGTTATGTTTAGGTCACATTGTGAGCCGCACTCTGGACATCTTGGCATCGAAAATCTTACGACAAGATTGCCTGAGAATATTTTTGGCTTGGAGTGTATCACGATGTGAAAACATTCGTAACGCAGTGCGATGTCTGTCAGAAACAAAAAGCGTCGCAAGCAAGTCCACTTGGGCTTATGGGCAAACGCGTTGTCGAGCGCCCGTGGGCTGTGGTAGCTGCTGACATCATCCTTTTTCACCTAGCCGACAAGGATTTCGATATATTTTCGTCTTCCAAGACTGATTTACGCGGTGGATTGATATCAAGCCACTGCGTTCGGTGGACGGAAAAGCGATCGCACGTGCAGTCGAAGATTTAGTATGGTTTCGATGGGGAATTGCGAATTAATTTCTGAGTGATTACGGCATGGACTTTGTAAACGAAGTCATTGATAAGACTCTCGAAATTTACGGAGTTAAGCAAATTATTATGCCTCATACCACCCTCAGGCTAACCCTGTGGAACGATCGAATCGCACTTCAAAAACTATGATTCGCAGTTTTGTAAGCGCCGATCACCGGGATTGGAACGTACATCAACCCGAATTTCATGATGCAACAAATACCACTGTTCAGTTTTCGACAAGAGTTTCACCAGCTTTTCTTAATTACAGACGCGACCCTTATCCGGTCAAATGTTTACATCGTCAGTTAGAAGGCGCTTCGGTAATTATTCGTAGTAATCCAGCGGTATGGATTTATAGAGTTCACTGTCTTGACGCTTTGCGAGACTTAGTCGCTAAATATATCGATGAAGCTCGTGAGAGGCAAAGTAAATATTACGCCAAGAATCCATTCATCCAGGATCGCCTATATTGACCGTTTATGGGGACGGTCGATGAACGACAGGGATTGTAAGGTTTTTTCCAAGGAATCCAGCTCGAACTAGGGGCTGGAGAGCGTCATCCCAAAAGAAAAGTTTACGTAATTCTATTGCGGAATTACGTAACAAAAATTGGTAGCACTTTATGAAATCTATTTCCCCGTTTTCGAATACATTCGCGTATACGCATGCGCGAGATCGATCATTTCGGATGTTGTTTCAACATTTATATTAAAATATTAAAAATATTCTTTATTTATATATACATATAAATTATATACATACATATATCTGAGCCTCCCTTTTGTTTCCCTTTTTGATCGTGTTTAATCGCCATCTCTTCTCTTGTTCACCGAACCATTTACAACCAACTGAAATTGTAATTTGCGGATTGCCCTTCCTTTTTCATTTTCCTTTTTTGTGCGAATCGGAAACCTCGCCCCGATACTCGGCGTTGTTTTAACATAACAACGATCCACCATGGTGAACGAGACCGAAACCGCTGGAAAGGATTACTCCTAATTAATGGTCACAATGGCGAGTACCATGACTTTACAAGCCGCCATTGGGGGAATACCGAATTTCAATGGATCCCGAGGATAACATGAATGGATTTTTCAAAAACGTGTTGAGAAAACTCCGTGGATCGGCAAGGAACTCAACATATGGTGTAACATTCAACGGTGTGGACGACCTCGTTAAGCATTTGAAACGGAGGTTTGCCCCCGGTAAAACCTTTACGTACTATAACACGCAGTTGAATGGCACCCGCATGCTGCAGAAGGAATAAGTCGGCGATTTCCGCGATCGCCTCAGTATTTTAATTATGGGAGCGGAGCTAAAGCAGGAAAAAGGACAAGAATATAGTGAAGCAATGATGATCCCCATGAAGGGCCCTTCTGTTAACATTTTTATCCGAGGATTAACATACACCATCAGTGGCGCTGTAGATGCATGTCACCCTAAAACACTCAATGATGCCTATCTAGAAGCTGTGCGTATGCCGGGAGTGCGCAGTGGTCTATAATAGAATGAGAAACTTGAACTCTCACAGAATCTCAGGCCTCGAACATCCCAAGGCCCGGCGACGGAAGGGGTTCCGAGGAGCCCTACCTACATAGGGTGCGTGGAAAATGTGGAGAGTCCTCAAGAACAGGCCCAAGTACCTCAACAAGGGGAACAAGAAGTAGGGTACGTAGAATACTTCGTGACCGACCCGGTAAAACACGCTCGGATCAGGGTACCACCTGGAACTGGTATCACCACTACCATGAACGAAATAACTAGGGGTACTTTTATCCCTTATGGGCGAGGAAGGGGTGCTTATCGAGGCAGAGGTCGTGGGAACGCTGCCGAATCTTCTCGACCTAAGAAGCCGGAAGATCCCCGGCTCAGGGTGACCGGGTGGCCATCTTCTATCCCTCTCACCCACGCGTACATGACGTCACGTTCTTTAAGAGCAAGTAAGACACCTGGTCACGCTGCCCCGGCTCTTCAATCCAAATAACCCACAATCTTCATGAATTTTATCCATGGCCTTCCACCATCCTATGGCCCTTCGACCTCATATTAATCGCCGCAGGGAACTTCAAACCCTCAGGGCGGCCGCTAAGAGATGGCAACAGCGTGCCCTCCGCAAGCAAACCCGAATCCAATGCCACAAGACCCCGCTGCCAGGCCACAGCCCCCGTCAAGGGACCAGCTGCGTCCGGCACAGTACGGATCGACTCCCCGGGTATACCTGACTCGAACCACCCGCCCGGATTGGTTCCTGCGGGGCTCCTGATCGAAACAGCGTAAGAGAGGATGAACCCACGGTTGTGAAGTTTACGATACCCGAGAGCCGCAGCCTAGGATTGTCATTCATGGTGGACAACGGCACCACGGTTAATCTCGTCAAGGTTGGAGTATTGAACCCGACCGCGCTCATACCTAGGCAATCCCTTTAATTCAATTCGCCTTCAATTAGCAATAAGCCAGTGACCTTCCTAATGATCCATGATAACTTCCCAATAGATCAAGATGGCGTCCTGGGAAGGAACTATCTCAAACAGGAACGAGCAGACATCTCCTACCATTATAATACCCTCATGATTGATGGGGACTTCATGAATCCGATTCCGTTCAGTGAACCATCGGAATCACCGAAACAGGAAAATTTAAGAAAGGACCCAGAGAGTCGTTCAACAACAGTGTTACCAGAAGTGACTCCTACAGATACTTCGGGAGCTGGCCTGGAGAATTCTGTGCAGCCAATAAAGCCCGCCCCGATTCGATACATGATCCCGCGTAGATCTCAGACGGTAATCAAGGTAAACATCATCAGTCGAGGGCTGAAGGAGGGCTATCTTCCTCGGATAGACGTAGGATATGACGATGTGCTCGTAGGTGAAGGCCTTATCCGCGTGGAAAAGGATTGTTGTCATGTTATGGCTATCAACACGCGTGAAGAGGAAGTAGCTATCGAGCTAAACCCAGGGGAGATTATCCCCTTTGAATACACAGCGATGGACTTTGAACCCGGCTCCGAAGACGACATTGAAGTCGGTGGAAATAACCATATCGTAGAGGACTATAAAAGGATACAACAATTGAGAAATATTATAAAGACGGATCTTCTAAGCAAAGAGGAAGCATCCAGTGTAGACAAACTCATTAGTGATTACTCCAACGTCTTTCTCCTACCCGGAGATCCTTTACCACATACGGACGCAGTGAAACATTTCACCCCAACAGACTCCAGTCGCCCTGTCCACGCGAAGCAGTATAGGCACCGGGAAGCCCATACAGAAGGATATCGAAAAGAAACTGCGGGATGGGATTATTAAACCTTCTAACAGCCCTAGTAGCTCGCCCATATGGATCGTGACGAAGAGACTTGACGCCCAACGGAAACCGAAATGACGAATGGCCGTAGATTTCCGTGAGTTAAACCAACGAACCACCGGAGATGCTTATCCCCTCTCAAACATAGCCGAAATTCTTGACCAGCTGGGAGGAGCAGTTTATTTTTCAATTTTTGATCTTGCCTCCGGGTTCCACCAAACTAAAATGGTCCCCAAAGACAAATGGAAAACCGCGTTCTCGACCCCCAACCCGCCGGACATTATGAGTTCAATCGCGTACCAATGGGACTTAAAAACGCTCCGGCGACCTTGTAGCGATTGATGGATGATGGATTGATGGAGCAGATCAAGAGGGGTGTTGATTGCAAGGAAATGCTAGTCTATATGGTGACATTATTCATTAGAAGTCTTTAGAAGAACTCTACCGGTGAGTAAGACACTTTTTCGATGGGCTTATGAAAACAAAACTCGTGCTGCAACTAGAAAAAGTTCGTTTCCTGCGAAGAGAAGTCACCTTCTTGGGTCATGTTGTCAGTGCCCGAGGGGTTGAACCCGACCCAGAGAAGGTGAAGGCTGTACGAAACTTCCCCCGATCTAAGATTGAGGGAAACATTAGGGAGTTCACAGAACGCACGGGATATTACCGTCGCCACGTTAAGGATTACGCTAAGGTGACGAAGCCCTTGTATGAGCTTCAGGAAGAGGAGCAAGACTTCAACTGGGGCCCACGGCAGGAATAAGTTTTTATAACTCTCAAGGAATTACTCCGCAATTCTCCTACCTTAATTTTCCCCGATTTTGACAAACCTGTTACCCTGACGATAGATGCTTCGGATGGTGCAATAGGAGCCGTGTTAAGCCAAGAGTAGGATAATTTTGATCATCCGGTAGCCTATTTATCGAGGACATTGAATAAGGCTGAGTGCAACTATAGCACTACCGAAAAAAAATGTCTCGCGGTACTATATGCACTTCACCATTTTCGATCCTATTGACTTGGGCGAAAATTTACGCTAGTTACCGGCCATGAATCATTTAACTGGATGCATAGTCGTAAGGACCCAGGTCAGCGACTTATGCGCTGGATGTTCAAGTTGGCGGGGTACGAGAACACTTTTACGTACAAGCCTGGTAAGGTCTGCCGGTAATTGTAATGCCGATGCCCTGTCAAGAAACCCCGCAGACCGACCGGACGAGGAGGCCATCAACCAAAACCTCCCCCAGTTCAAATTCCTGGTTTTAACGGAGCGCAAAGAAGCGGGGAAGGACATCGTATCTGTTAGACCAGCTAGAAGAGCAGGGTCATCAGGATCGCAGGCAACTCCTTGCAGATCAAGGGCCGTTCCTGTTCCTCGAGATAGAGGTGGACCTGTTGGAGCTACGACCAGGAAAACAGCGCCTGTGTTGGATCATAGTGTGATAGCGCAGAGGATTCGGCTTAAACAGAAGGCCGCCCCCGTCGGAAACAAAGAACCCGAATCGACGGCCAGTGGTTTCTCTACGCCTAAACCTAAAGCGGAAGCGCCCAGTAGTTCTCGAGCACCGCAAATACATGTCTCGCTGGGACCTCAGATCGAGCAGAGTTCTTACATATCGTCTTCTGATATAGAAGAGGAAACCGCCAACGAAGCTGAAAAAACCGGACCACCTCTGTATGACCCCCGTAGGAGTGGAGTGAGGCTAGCTCACATAACAAAGATGAAGATTCCCTAGGGGACACCACTACAGCGAAAGAAGTAGAAGCAGAGGCACAAACTACATGTCCAGTCGAGATAGGGGTCACCGCCCCGGAAGATAGCACATCAGAAGTAAATGACGACTCCATTCTTCACCAGGTTTCCATCAGCAAAGAGGACGTCCTCCAGTTCGCGCGAAAGTTCGAAGAAAGTCTCAGAGTTTATAGGGAGAAGACCAAAATTGAAGAACAAGAGGAAGAAGTAGCTCCGGTGGAGCTTCCGTCACACCTTTCAGACGAAGATGTCGTCGGTGATACTACGAGAAGCATATTGGATCAGATGGATCCGTATGATGATCCGTATGATATCCGAATAAAATCCAAGCTCTTGTCGAAAGGTGAACACAGCTATACAAGAAGAGGAGAGCACTTGATCCCGAGGGAAGTTACCTAAAATAAACGCAGGCGCCCCTCGCTCAGATGGCGACAGCTCGACCGTGATCCAACCTCCTCTACGAGCTATTTCGGTAACTACGTCTATTAAAACCGGAAATCCAGCTGCTAAAAGTACCCCATATCCAGCACGGTCATAGAAACCAGTCCCAAAATTTCCTCAATTGGACAACATTCTAGAGGAGACTAAAACCCCAAGTTCGGTGAATCTCCATTTCACCCAGCCTCCGAATGATGCGATGGAGCTTCTCCTCTCCAGGCTTGTATCATCTGTCGCACGTAATACGTTTTTATATCTGCGGAAACTTCGTTCCTTTTCTTGCGCTATACCATCACCGACTGCTCGCGGTAATCCCGATCAGCATATCCCGAAGGTTTTACTTGTAATCACCGAGAAGAGATGACAAGGTAAGCGTACACGCATATTGCTACCACGCCGTGACTTAATTACGTGTAATCACTCCTCCAGGCTCGTTGTACCTGGAGCGCGGCATCGATTAGGCGTTCTCGTGCGGAGAGAGCGAGCGTAGAGAGAAAGAGAGAGAGAACCGACCTAGTGATCGTTACCGTCGCCAAGGTCAAACTCAAAGTTAACTTGCCGGCAATTCATAACCGGCAAGTGCGCGCGGCAAGTGCGCAGACGATACTACAGCATAGTCTGCTCCCTCTCTCACGCTCAGTCACCTGTGTATGTGTCGCACACCGAGTGCGGCCGCTCCCTTGCTGTTCGCGCTTAAGTGTATGCGTGAAACACAATATAGCAAGCGCACAGCGTATATTACCTCGCGCTCGTGACCTAGTTTCGGCATACTAGGCAGCTGTACCGAGATAGCTGACTTAGTATATTTCCGTGCGGGCGCACCGATGTAACTATCTCGATACAGCTGACTAGTATGCCGAAACTAGGTCACGAGCGCGAGGTAATATACGTCGCGCACTTGCTATATTGTGTTTCACGCATACACTTGCGTGCGAACAGTGAAAGAGCGGCCGCACTCGGTGTGCATCCCGCCAAGTCTCGGCCTAAGCCTTATTTGCAATTTCAATATCTTTCGAACTTTGAATAAAGTTATCTTATATTTCATTGTCACATCTCGAGTCACGTGTTGTCATTTAGAGTGTCCGACCCGTGCATGCTTTTCGAATACCGCCCTCTACCCTTTTACAGCTGCAGTTAGCCGAGGGCATCGACTCCTGGAGGAGCAACGGTAACGGGAACGTAAGAGAGAAAGATAGCCGCTGTGTGTAAAAAAGCGGTGTTGTACGGGAGAACCGGCTGCTACAGGTAAGGCTAGATAGAGCCAGCAGCCGATCGTTCTCGCACCGGAGTTGGCAGCAGTGCCATCGAGCAAGGGGCGCTGGAGTAGAAAGTAGCCTAAGCTTTCTACAATGAAAGCTTAAGGCAAGTGTTCGTCCCTTGTGCCACTGTCAACTGACAGACAGCAGGGTTTCTTTGACATGAAACCCTTGCAAGTGTATAGCCCGAGTATATTACGCGCAGAGAATCCTACCCCGTTACAATACATTGCATAATTGATATAATCATATGTATAATATACAATCATGTGTAATTTTATTATCAGAGAATGTACTTTCTATAGCATGCGCTGTCTCAGTAAATATTTTAAAATGCCTTTACATACTTTTTGCTAACAACGACAACTTCCGCCGATTATGCTAGCCTTAAAAAATTAGTTTACATTTTTTGATAATTTTTGGTTATTTTAGGTTACAAACCCGATAATTTTAAAAAAGCAATGTTTTAGCTTATTTTTAAGTGCTTATATTTGTTTTTGAAACTCATTTTTCGTATGTATGTGAAAAATGCTTTTAAATGAATACCTCATATGTCGTATTTACTTATTCAATTATATGATCACGAGAAATATGCCAAAAATATAAAATTAGAAAACCCAATAACAAACTATTAGGTAGCGTCATCGCCCTGCTCTCTCGACATCACTTCGTTCCAAATACACGCCAAGTAGGGCGTTGCCGCGCCCTTGGATTTAACGCAGTAACCATTCTAGTCATCAGCTAGAACATCATTTTTTCCAGATGACTATTATTTACTGCGGTTGAGAGCTCTCGGACCTCCATCTGTTTTGGTTTTTGTATATTGTCAACATTACCGTTTGCTGATTGTGCGTAAGATACGTTTGATTTAAGGGTGTTACTTTGACTTTAAACATTATAACATATTTTACATCAAGTGCTGTACACTTGCAGAGACGCACACTTGAGTAGCGAACGATATTTTTTGTAATACTATGCGGAAAATTCGACATCACCAATAAAAATTTTAGGGAAAACCAAATTAATTGAACACTTTAATTAAAAAGAAGCTGACAATGAAGGTTTGATGGTATAGTTGGGAGAGAATGGATCCAGGGTTGCATGGGAACTACACCCCACCACCGCCATACTTACATAAAAATATATGTTTAGTCATTAATTAAAAAATCATTAAAATTACTCTCGTAAAAATACATTAGAAATCAATAAATAAAAATAATTTGGATTTTAGTTATAACAGTAATTAATAATTATTTTTACTGTACACTTTTGTATATTTATATTCATTTTATTATTAAAGTTATTCGTATTCTCGTTATCATTTGTGTATCAGTTTTTGACCTTTTGCTAGGATCGGCCTCATAACTATTAACTTTGTCCAATACTTGATTTGAAAATTCTCGTTTGTTGCTAATAAATTCTCCATTATATTCTTCAGCCACTTGCGCTTCTCTTCATTCACCATAACCTTTTAAAGTTGTAATATTTGCGTCTGAATTGGCAAATAAAGTAGCTGGCGTTCGACGAAAAGTATGTTCAAAATATAAGCTAGGTTTGGGTAATTCTAACTATTGAGCGATAGTTTTCGATATACTCCAAATCTTATTTACTTCTACTACTTGTTTTATATACTTACAATTTCTGACGCACAAAAATAAGTTATCAATATTCATATTATATGGTTTTATATATACATATTATTCATATTATTGGTAGATGATTTTTTATATCTGAAATGTTGATAGTTAAGAGAAAATCGTTTATTTTTATATCTTTCATGCTCAATTTGTGTAACTCAGCTCTTTGGCAAGCACCAGCAATTTATAATATCAAAGCAACCAGTAATTAAGTTTAATGAAATATTATGTTTGAGTTGTATATAATTACTTATGTTACTATAAAATGAAAAAAACTGTTCTAATATGTATTAAATGCGGATCATCTGGAGCTTCATAAAGGAATTTATGAACTTCATCTGCAGTAAATACTGCTGCTTTTTTAGCTTTGTGGACGGCGTACTCTCTAAAGTTGAATTAGTGAAAATTGCTCCACCATTTCAATTAGTGGAAAATATTACTAATTTATTAGTAAATATTCACTTTTTGATTAGTATTTTTTTAAACTGCTAATCAAATTTGTAAAAAATACAAATTAAATTAGTAGTTTTAAAAAACTACCGAATGAAATAGTAAATACGCACTAATAAATTAATAGTTTTTTCCACTAATTGAAATGGTGGGGCAATTTTCACTAATTCAACTTTAGAGAGTACGTTTGTTTAATGTTTTAATTGTTTAACTTTGCAAATTACGTTTATAGTTTTATTACAGACTTTAATATAGAATACGTGGACCATAATGTAGATATGCATTACGACCTCATATTTACTTTTAATTCATAAAAGTCGCCAAGAAAAATTTTTCGCTAAACGATATTTTACCATTATGTTGCATCTAGCTTAAAAATTTATCAGAACATTGTCGGTACCTAGTTTCTCATTTTTTTGGCAACAAATTATTGCCTGCTTCTTCTGCAGTATCCAACAAACGTTGAGGAATAAAATTCTCATTACTACTTGAATCACTATCACGCATGGTTCATTTTTTAACTAATCATATATGCAATGTAAGTGTGTAACTGTACTACATTGATAAAATTTAACGACTTCTCAAGATATAGGTATACAAACATTGACGTACCTAATATGTATGAAAGAATGGTAAATGGAAACAAAATAAGAATGCTATTTGATGTAGCATAAATTTATGCAAGATGCAAAATCAAACATATTTAAATAAGTTTTTCTTACAATTTGTTTAAAAAAAAAAGTATGATAATCTTCTTCTCTAGAGGTATGACGTACGAACTACCATAAATATTATAATTTTATTGTAGTAAGATTACGAAAGAAAGTTTTAAGTAAAGAAAAATTTTGTATATGGGCAGTTCTCAGGTGAATCGAGAGGTCAAAATTTTTTTTTTTTTTAAAATCACCTAAATCGCTTCGTAACCATCCCATATGTTA
>JAWWEQ010042262.1:0-17874 GCA_035583055.1 Torymus tubicola | reverse complement strand
GGAAAAAAGATATCAGTAAATAAAGAAATAGGAACAATTTCAGTTTGCAATGTTGATCTATCAGTAGTTTTCCACATGTGAAATTTTATTTCACTAACCTCAGACCTTTCAAAAAATAGTTCAAGATCCCTTTCTAGAAAGAAAACTTCAGAAAGATCTTTGGACTGCAGTTTAGTTAGGTACTCATCCATGGATGGAGCAAGGGGATTGAACGATATCGAGCAAAAGTACTCATTCAGTTGATCAGTTGTAAAATCATGAGGACACTCTACTTGCGGAGGAACGACCCGCAGATGTCTCAGTTCTTTCCAGAGAGATGACGGATCTGTAATGGACGATAATCGTGTATAGTAGTGTTCAAGTTGTGACGGTAGCTCCGCCCCCTGCCGGGTGCTCAAGAGTACTACCAGGATTCGAGGAGGGGGGCTTAGGAGGAATAGGTGGCTTAACGAGGTTTTCTTCTGAGTAATAATTCGTGTTTAACAAAAATAACAAAAATAACTAAAGTTTATTCTACTATCTACAATATTAACAATAATAATAATAATGACTAAGTGGCGACGCCAGCAGCCGTTGTTTTGGCTTCGCTCCCGTTAAGCCATCTGAAACAATGAATATCGAAAACACACTTACTATAGAGTTATACGAAAGATAAGTAACACTACACGCACGCCCTCTCACAATCACCTAGGCACGTGTGTGCACGAAGCGTAGGTGTTTGTTAAGCCCCAGAAGTCAGACTAACCTTTACTCGTGTGTCCAGGACTGTTCCGGTGTTCCTCTGCCTAGGCTGTTCTACTAGAGACGTGTGGGCACGCACTCTAGGAGACACAATCAGGTTACGTGTCACTATCTCTACCTCGTGTGTGCACGTAGAGATCGGTGAAACGGTTTACCTTATTAGTCGGTCGCGCCCTCTATCGCGAACTCTTGAGTACATGTGTGCACACGTCGCACCAGGAGTTTACGTTCCTGGACTTGCTTCGTCTTTATCGCCGTGTGTGCACGACGGGGGACTGTCTACATATGTGTCTTCTGTGTCTTCTGTCTGTTCTGTTTGTTCCTTTCTTCCTTTCTGTGTTGTACGGAACAAAAGTAGAGTAAACAGTCTATCGCATTCGTAATTCATAGTACATTGTGATAGGCAAATCTTCAGTTCAACATAGTTCACGTGAAAATATAAATAAATAATAAAATAATAATATAATAATAATATAAAATATAAATACACAACGGTTGGAATAATCAGACGTGAACTATATTGAACTGAAGATTTGCCCATCACAATGTACCATGAATTACGAATGCGATAGACTGTTTACTCTACTTTTGCTCCGTACAACAGAGAAAGGTAGGACGGAACACACAGAAGACACAGAAGACACATATGTAGACAGTCTCCAGTAGAGACAATAGCTAGTCAGGATTGGGGCCGTCAGTAGTCTAGGTCGGTTATACAGTCTATGGCGGTCATAGGGTAGAATTATTCGCCGGGAGTATTAGTTTGAGTACAAGTAATCGGATCTGTTCAAAGGAAACAGCCTTCACGGACCCCTGTACTCACGGTGCCAGTACTGACTCAGGAACAGGATCTGGACTGGTGAACGGTCGGAACGGGACTGACTCTTGCCGCGAGCGTCACGGCTTATATAGTCATCAAGCCTGCGCAGAGTTTGCTTCGCGCAGCCACGGTGGCGCGAAAGTCGGCAATCGCGGCGCGTGCGCTTTGCGCGTAATCGAACTACAGGCCGATCTTCACCTTATAGCTGTACAAAATGAGCGCGCGCGCGCGTAAGGAAATTACTAACCTAACATGACAATCGGTTTTGGCGCTCAAAGTGCGCTCCGCGAGATAACCTAAAGCCGGGTTTAGCAACAAAGTACGGCTACTTCGTTGCAAAGTCGGGACGATTGGATGACTTTGTGAGCATAATCTCTAGCTTGAAGGTAGAGTAGAAGGTCATATGGCTCTTCTCTACGCCGATATCGTCTGTAAAGTCTGTCCCTTTCAATGATAAGATTTTTGTGGAGAGAGGTGAAGCAAGCGTGATTGTATCTGTTGGGCTTAATAGTTTTGAGTGTGACCAATCGATCAATGGCAGAGGAGATGTTATCACAGAGTACAGATAGTCTAGACTTTCGAGCATATACTACTATAAGCATACATATACATATAAGCTCGAAGGTCTAGACTCAGGGGAGTCATAACAAACTGTCCAATCACAGCTACGGAGGAAGATATTAAGAGCGTCTCTATCAATAGACTAGAAATCCAATTAAGAGAAAGGCCAAGCGATAAATTTTGGTACCGAGACAACAATGGTGGCCGTTATAATGCCATGATTGTCAATAAACGGTGACTCTGACTTCCAGTAGTCAAGAAAAGTATCCGGTTGATCAATTATACAGAGGTCTCGCCAGATGCCTGCATTTCTATGGTATGTAGCCGCATGTGGAACGAGTTTGAGAGAATTCTCAAAGAGGTGGTTACGAATAAAAACAGCATCAAATGAATCGCACAATTGGTTGGCATTAAAATCACCCATTATTATCTTGGTGCTGTGGTTGTGCATGTTGACAGTCAAATTTTCTAGGAAATTGCTGTTTTCCACGAAAGGAGCATGAGGTGGTCTATAGACGACCGCTTCAAAGAGTGGAGGAATACCTTTGGCTTTGACCTTGCAAAAAATATACTCTGGCGTGCCAGGTTGGCATGTCCATACTTCTGTTGATGAGATACATTTAGATGTGAGGGAGTTATTTATGTAGAAAGTCACACCTCCACCATGTCTGTTACGGTCTTTACGAAACAAAACATAGTCTCCCAAGGATAAGAGATGGTCCGCCTTCTCAGTAGAGAGTTTAGTTTCCATCACTGCTATTAGATGGTAGAAGGGGCGAGAGGTAAGAAAAAACCCAATTGTCTCGATGTGACCTAAGAGAGAATTAGCATTGAAACTGTATACTCTTAGTCCACTCTCATTGCATTTTGTGGTGGCAGGTTGATGATTTGGAAACAAGAAAGGGGAGGATGTACTATGCGTACGCGATGGAGAATGATTTACTGGCGTTATCTTAGGAGCGTGAAGAGAGGAAGAAATTAATGTAGATGAGAGTGATGATGCTGTTTGATCATGGTGAGGGTGTAATGAAGATGAGTTTACGTGTTACGCTATTTCTCTAGACACTCTAAAAAATTTTTGAGATCTGCCTCAGATGTGATAAGTGTAGGCTTGTCACTCGACTTCGGTCTAGCAAATATTTTCCTACCACGTACAAAGGTAATGAAAGCATTTTCTGTCTCCTAGGCTGTGTAATCGCACTAGCTTATGTAGTTTATATACTTCAGTTGGGAAAAACTCATTAACCTTGATGAGTCCCGGAGGAAGTGAGAACGGATGATCAAGCGTATGTAGCAAAGCTTTGTCAATGAATTAGGGCCGGAGAGGAGAGACTTACTACTACAAGCTGTTGTGAAGTGAAAGATGATGCTGTTATTACAGATCTCTGAGCTTCTGTAGTAGTGTCCGTCGATGAAGTCAAGCTGGTAGATGGCATGGTCCGGATGAATGGTTTTGAGTGTTACATGTGCCAGATCACGAATATTTACACCGATCTTGTGTTTGAAGCCACGCAGAACGATATCAGAAGAAAGATGTTGTTGGGTACCAGCTCGTTCTGAGAGTCGAGAGGATAGAGAGGCATTTACTTCCTCGAGATGGTGAAGCCTATCGAATTGAAATCATTCTTGAGCTGGTCGATCTTCTCTACTGCAGCACCAATGCGTTGTATTAGTGCAGGAATTGACTCTAGGACTTGTAGTTTACCAGAGAAATCCGCTATTTTGTCGTTGATATCTTGCAATGATGGTCGGAAATTGGAAATTTGTGTTTCAATGCGATCCAGCGTATCCCACTTGTTCATTTTACCTAAAAGTTTATTTCTCTGTTCGTCAGTGGAAGACGCGGTAAAGAAGAAGGCAGATACAGACGCTCGAGCTGTTTTTGTAGAGTCAGATGCAGATGTAGTTTTGGTAGAGGCGTCGAGGTTGTCGGCATTGCTTTCATTCGACGAATGAGTTTTTTGCCTATTCATATTTGCTACAGTGATGCAACTACGACAAGCACTAATGAGTTTGTCGGATTTGTTACGAACTTGCTTGAAAGTAGTACAGGAAGGGTGATAATTCTTGTAGCAATTGTCACATGTATCAATCGTGGTTTTGATGGCTTTTCACATCCTCGATATAAGCTATCCATTTTGATAACAGATGTAAAGTGTACGTATTGAGTGAGAGTGAAAAGCGAGTGAAATGGTCAATGAATGAAGAGCTAGCGAATGAAAAAATGGCGAATAAAATGATTAAAACAAGTATGTCAAGAAATTCGTAAAAAACGATATGGGTGTGAAGTAGGTAAAGTAGAAACCTTTTACACCCATTTACAAGGTTGCTTAGATAATAGTGCTTCGCAGTGTCAGAATTTAAATAAAAATATCAAATTAAAGTTAAAAATTACGCTGTGTCAGATTTCGCTGTGTGAAAACAAAATAGAAATAACAGACGAATGTTAAAAATTTAAAAAGTTAAAAAATAAAAAGTTTAAAAATAAAGTTAATGATTAAAATTAAAATTACCGCCGTGTCAGTGATAATTGAGCATACGCTTGCAGAAAAATCGCACGAGATTGATAGATTAACATAAATAGAATCACAAGCAATAAGAATTAAAGTTAGTATCTTGCAAGCTATGCGTAGAGATTATAGATATGCTTTTAAAATTACGGCCGTGCCCGACAGTAAGCCTGCGCACACCGTAAGATAGCAGCAACAGACTATCTTCTTGGTGTTTTTTCAGTTGCTGCGTATCGTTGGTGCAGCAGTATAGCGTATTAGCGTTGACAAAACAAGTGGACTGACAGCATTACAAGTGATAGGGTTTTTTTGCAGGTCAAGCACTCAATACGGAACTTGGACTCGATTGTTTTCTTGCAGACGATGCACGATTTACGTGTCAATTTAAGCATAGCGCACCCTGGGTGCGATTATTGTAAGTAACAGACGATTTGTAAGGTAAGAAGACACGGCAATACCCGGTCAAATCTATCTAGGTAGGACATTCAGGTGAATATTCGAGTGACACATGTTGGGTACTAGCTTAAAAACGCGCGATACACAATAGTGACGGTACCAATACTGTAATAATAACGATAGTAATAGTGCTGACTCACTTCGAGAACGGTTGAACGTAAAAAGAAAACGCTCACGATGACTTGCAAACTATCTGATGCGGCGACTCGATGCAGTGCGGGCGATGCGAGCTGATTCCACGGTCTTGGCGATTCGACAGATAGACAGACAAAGAGACAGACAAAAACCGAAAAGGACCGCCACTTTGCTCTAAGACACCAACTCGCATTTCTCGGAGGACCGGCATGCATATTACATACGTAAGTAGTCTTGTATTAGGTGTTAATGTAGTCGGTTCGTGTTCGTAATGTCGGGATTCATATAAATTAGTTAAATGTATTTGTGTACTGCGTAAACAGCTGGCGATCTTTTTCAGTTATGGTTTGTAAATAAACATATATACAGCTATATATTTAGATATATATTACATTATTGAAGATAATTAACAAAAACAACTTTAAACATAGCCATCATTTAAACCTAGATCAACTCTTCGCGTATGAGGCACTAATATACCACTACAATACACTTAAGGAGAAATATTTAGAAATGACAAGTACAACAAGGAAAAAGAGTATTCCACTACCTTTAACTCATAAAACTATAAGTAATAAAGACCGCGATTTAAAAGCTATTACAATTTTCAACTGCCTAGAACTGTGCCAGAAATATCTAGCACATATAATGTTTCTTTTCAAAATTCTTATATTATATTTTATATATTCTCAATTCTAAATTGTGTTATATTGTTATATTCTAAATTCTATTACATGTATGTATATTTAAAGAGCAAATCTAAGTTATAATTTTTGTTGTAGAACACTATTATGTTTAACGTTTGAAATCTTAGAATATATAAGTTATTTAAGTTAGTCAATCATTGATATACATAGTTAGTAAGTTAGTCATTTAAGTTCTTGGCCAGACCTACACAAAGACACTCTTGTGTGTCTCGGTAGGATGTCAATTGGTCAGATATATATTGTTGTATATTTGATGTAAAACATATATTTTTTATCTGGCAATAAATAAATAAATAAATAAGCCAATTTTGAGAAATTTATAGCGGATTTGTAATCAGCATCCTTAAAAATCCTTACTTTTTAAAATTAAGTTTTCAGTAAAAATTATGCTGTACAAGAAAATCCTTAATTTTTAAAATTATGATTTCAGTAATAATAATGCTGTGCAAGAAAAGATGCAACAAAGGGTTCAATATTCCCTCCTTAACAATTATAACGTTACAATGCATAAAAATGAAGATAATTTGTCTTACTTTCAAATCACCTTGCTTTCATTCCATCAAAAGATAAGATTTTTTCTTAAAAGGTTATAAATGAATTCGTAAAATGTTGACCATTTTGCGATTTTGCATATTCTTGTCATTATTTACTTGAGCAAAAACTGTTGAAGAAAAGAGTGCCTGCTTTTCAATGCAGAATGACTTTTCGATTTTCGTA
Source organism: Torymus tubicola (assembly GCA_035583055.1). Lineage (NCBI taxonomy): Eukaryota > Metazoa > Arthropoda > Insecta > Hymenoptera > Torymidae > Torymus > Torymus tubicola. Next base: position 11,227 of record JAWWEQ010042262.1, on the reverse strand, counting down.
GGTTGAACGAATGTAAGTAGCTTATCAATGAAAAATTTTAGAATAATTTTAATACATATATTGATATCACACAAACATCAAATCATTCTTTGGGTAATAACAATAGTTTTATATAGATAAGGCATATTTAAGTGCAAAATCAAGAGAATGTATAGATTTTCTTATAGTATTAATATTTTCCATTTCTAATTAAAGCCATAATACTTGTAACATCAAATATTTTCAATTGTATAAAATTATATTATTGTAATGAAATTAAAAATTATTATACCTGCGAATGAAATGCATGACTAAAAAGTTCTGCTAATTTTTCAGCATACATTTGTGATTTTCCAGTTTCTGTAGCAAACAAAACTGTTGCCTTAATTCTTCTAGAAAGAGCTCGTCCAAATAATTTCGAAGTAAATTTGACAGCCCTTATTTGTTATCAAGGAAGAAAAATGAATTAGAAATATTGAAAAGGTTCGATAAATTCATGATATTTTATTTTCTATAATTGTATACCTAGCTATTTGCTTAAAGTGAAATTTTCTTCTTGGTTTTTTTGAGACTGCTCGTTTATCCTGTCCTTTTTTCCATGTGTGAGTTTTCCAGGCTGGATCCTACAATAAGTAATTAATGTGACTAAAAAAGCGATATTAAAAGATATAACTGCGTTATGCCTAGACACACACACACACACACACACACACACACACACACACACACACGCACGCACGCACGCACGCACGCACGCACGCACGCACACACACGCACGCACGCACTCACGCACGCACGCACGCACACGAGCGCGAGGAAGCACATAGACACGTATACACGGGGGCAGAAATATTATTGCTGCCCGGAGCATCCCCAGGTGGTGCGTAGGGGAAATCCCCGTGTTCATAGGGTTGAAATTAAATAATGCCCGGTAACCACATGCGAACTCGAGTTAAGGTGCCATGAGTACCGTGCTGATAACGTAGTGATGTCTGGTCGCAAACGGTTTTTCTGAAGAGAACTAGGTTTCGCCCCATATGTAAGCAGAGGCTTTACTTCAGTGACCCGGAATCAGTTGGAACGCACCACTTTTTCAAGGTAATTGTGGAAACAAAATGGACGATAAATTAAAAAATAAGGATATCTGAAAGGAAAAAATAAATATTGGAGGCACTTTGGCAAATGCGATGAAATCTAGTTCAATGGGTGTAGTGCTCGACTTGATGCATTCGTCATTAAAGCCGTAGCAGGGAAAAGCTATGTTGACATTCTGATAAAAATAAAGGCGAATATCAAATTAAACAAATTAAGAAATCTTATTTTGAAACTTAACGTTAAGTCAAAACATTTAATTTCGAGAAGTATTAAAAATAGTACGGGGAAAAAGCACCACAATTAGAGTACTCGAACATGAAGAAGATTTTTTAATTAGATCTGGATATTCTAACCTCTAAAGAGAACATATTAAAAGCGCTGCATAAAGTAATCGAAAAAAGAAATTTAATTTATGGTCCTGCCGTAAAACTTTTGCGGAAAGTTTATGGGGAGCTGTAACAGAACTGTCGGCTCAGATAGCCAAAGCGTTATCAAATTGAAGAAAATAAAAGTAGCATAGTTCAACTGTAGACTTTGTTTAACAAAATACGAAAATCGCGCGTGAATACCAGGGTTTGGTCACATTGATACTAACAAAGACATGGTTGAACCTGCGGGAAACGAATTTTCGCAAGCATTGTAGTACATGAAAAAAAGCCCAGTTTTAACAATTTTGCCCAATAGGCCCCTTTTTGAGATATCGGCAGTTTAATCTGAAATATCCTCTATTTAGTTAAAAAATGATGTCTATTTTATTAAATATCACATTACAAATATTTACGATACAAAAGCGACCAAAAAGATTATGAAAGGAGACAGTAGAAGCTAAAATTTAAAGCACTGATTTATTAAAAAATATTAATTTTTCAGGAAGTTACAAGCCTTCGAATATACCGTAAGAAAATGGTTAAGAATACGATCCATTTATACGTTGCAAATAAGGACAAATTTTTAACCATTTTCTTACGGAGTCTTTGATTAAGAAAAAAGACCCATTGAACAAAATTGTCAGCAATGATCTTTATTTTTGGATACTAGAAATCGATTCCCCAATGCTAGCGAAAATCCGTTTCACGCAGGTTAGACTCTCTTTTTGAAAGTGGACTCAAAATTATGTATTAAATTACACATTATTAAACATATCACGTTGAAATAATTGCATGAAATTTACAATAATTCTCAATATGATTCAAAATTATAACAATGTATTTGTATTGACCAGGAGAGGCTCAGACGCTTTGATAAACTCAAGTAATCAATATTTTTAATTGTATTTTAAGGATATATGGAAAAAGGACTCGTCTTTATTTGTTAATTACTTACTTTACATAAAGCCTACATACAATTGTATACATATTCAATGTAAGAAATGAAATTGAAATTCGAGAGTGCCAAATTTTTGTTGCATTTATCAGAATTAAAAAATATTGAATCTATCCAAAGTTATGATAGTTTAAATTTAAGCAATGAAAATACATTAATATAGAAATGCTCTAGTTTCCATCGATTTATAAGCGATTTTTTATGCTTAACTTTGAACTATCATAACTTTGAATAGAATCAATATTTTTCAATTCTGAAAAATGTAACAAAAATTTGGCGGTCTCCAATTTTAATTTCATTATTTACAATTGAATGTATGCTTTATCAAGATTGAATAATTATCAAATAAAAACGAGCAGTATTTGCAATATTTCATAAAATACAACTAAAAATGCCGATAACAGGAGTTTATCGTAGCTTTAGGGTCTAATATTCCATCTTTCATCATCTAGTGAGTGAGCGCTAGCGAATGAAATCTATTTCGCTAGTATCAAATTAAGCAGGAAGAATATTTCTAGTAGCATCCGTTTTCTTTAGTTAGTTCTATGACTATCTCGCTAAACTACCTATGTATTAAAGTTTCCGGACATCTTTATCGGATACTTATTACCATCGTTCTTTATCACTATTTCTAATATTTTGTTTTTTTTTTATTCCTAATGGTACGAGTTGTTTAATGATAATAGTCTTCGAAACTAATGGCCATGTCTACCAAATAATGTTGCTTTATTAAAAAGAAATAATAACAACTTCTGTATGTCTATAACTCGACGTTTTGGACACTTTATTCTATGCCCCTCATTAGAAACTAGTACAAAAATTTACGAGGTCTTTCCGTAATGTATCGGGTCTACCTTTATATCTTCGCGCTGGTGTTATTCTTCAGCATCGGGTGGGTCGCTTCCTTCAAAGTAATCCCCACTTGATTTTATAACACGATTCCAGCGATGTTTCCACTTATCGAAACAGTCCTGGAACTCACTTTTAGGGATGGCCTTGAGTACGCTCGTCGCATTATTTTCAACCGTTGTTTTGTCATCGAATCGCTGTCCTTTGGGTGGTTTTTTGAGTTTTGGAAACAGCCAAAAGTTACAGGGGGCTATGTCGGGACTGTATGGAGGTTGTTGAAATAATGCGATACTGTGTTTACTCAGAAACTGCTGCAGAAGATTCGCTTGTCGTTCGTTGATCTTGTTTTAAAACAAAGACACGCTGCGCATGAACTATACGTCCGGCAGGTGTCAGCAAGCAACCTATAGGTTCGTGAGACTTTACTATTGACGTTCATACCCCACAGAGATCGCTCCAACACCATGGCGCGGAGATATAAAGGTAGGCCCGATACTGGACAGACCTCGCATAATACATATATTAAACCGCAACACAATATATAGGTTTAAAAAATTAATATAAATCTTACATGTAGTCAAATTATAATAGCCGGGAGAGACTCCGTTTGCCAATGGTTTCATTATTGTAAGATACGGCCTTTTATATCGGTGATTGCGTCTCTATATGTATAATTATGACATAGACGCCACTAATACACTGTACACGGGATACAAATAAGAATGATGGGAGAGACCGCATTGACTGCGCTAGCACCTGGAGAGAGGCAGTAGGGAGGCACGAATTAGTAACGATATGGCCAATTACGTTACAAATAGAAATGTGAACCAGCCAACAAAGCGGCGTAATTACACCTTCAAGCAGCATGTGCTATTAATACCTTCTCGGCACGTTGCAAGGGTAGTAATATTATTTTGTAGTAAAATAAGATTTAAATCAACTTAAGATTATTAGAATAATAAGAATTATTTGAGAACTATAAGAATCAATGAAGTATAAGAACTATAAAAACCAATGAACTAGAATAGCCATAAGTACCAAAGAGCTTGTAGTGCTTGTTTTCGTTGTACAGTATACTGTCTGTCTGTCTATCTGTCTGTCTCAGATCCGGCCAAAGGGCCGGATGGTATCCCTCAGCACGTAATACAACTTACTCTCCATTTTTAAGCGCCAATTATCTGTAAGATCTTCAATCGATCCCTGCGTGAAGCGCTCTTCCCATGTGATTAGAAGAAGTCCATCGTGATTGCCTTGAATAAAGTAAGTTCTCCCTCGTGCCTTAGTGATTTTTTATCAATATCACTCTCTTAAGCTTTTTGTCTAAAGCTCCCGAATGGATAGCCCAACGATAACTCTCTGCTTACCTTGAATCTCGTCTATACCTAGATCCGCTCCAGACTGGTTTTCGCTCGGGACATAGCACGCAGTCATGCCTGCTTAAGCTGACTGATGATATCAGACTTGGAAATGAGAAACAACAGCTCACCCTTGTACTTCTTTTTGACTTCACTAAGGCCTTCCATTCAGTCTGTCATGTCAGACTTCTTAAAAAGTTGCTTGACTAGGGCCTCTCCAGACTGGCCATCTGTTGGATAGCGTATAACTTAATGGATTGGGTGCAGGCGGTTATTGATGGTATCGGCAACTGTTCAACCATTTTAAAGATCAATACAGGAGTCCCGCAGGGATCTATGCTAGACCCACGACTCTTTTCAATCTATGTCATCGATATACCTCTGCCTAGATCATGGTGTCTCTCATCTCATGTATACAGACGATCTCCAAAATTTATATTCGCTGCCCACTGGTGGAGGTAGATCGCGGTTCTGATATCATGAGTTCTAACGCCGTCCGCATCATGAGTTGGGCTGCTCAAAACCACCTTAGTCTAAACTTCGGCAAAACAAAAGCTATAGTCATAGGCTCGCCATACTATAACAATAGATTATCGGTGGCGGCAAGAAACTACATTGAGAGAGGTGGTGATCGGATCGTTTTGGAGTCGTGGCTACGGTTTCTAGGAGTGATTTTCCTATATTATATAGACGTAAGCGCCATAGGTGAACGTAGCCCCTCTACTACCCTCCCCAATGCCACCACCACTTTTCTATTTGTACCCCTCCACCGGCCCCTCCACTCTTTAACGTTAAATTCGTTCAAAAATTACGTTACTTTTTAAACTCAGTCAGACCACTGCCCCTCCACTGTCGCCTCCATCGTCCTCTACACCTTCCGATGACAGTTCAAATGAGGTCTCACTTAAGATTTTTGAGTCGGGTGCATTACAAGCACATTGTTGACCACTTACTACGATCACTATAATATTATCGGGTTTACTCTGTAGGCAATATCGACAGTTTTTATCACCGCCATTGAGGTATTATTGTAGGCGCGTTGACTTTTATTTCTATTTAACTTAGCTTTTATATATGAAAAATAATGATAATTAAATATGATTTTAGGACATGCTATAATCAAATAAAATTATCAACAATAATTTGTCATATAATAAACCTAAATAAAATCATGGAACTTATTGCCAGGAGCCTTAAAACCATGTGAGTCATCCCCTGGTTTTAATATATGATTTTTATTTATATATATATACTATATATATATTGTGCGCGCGCGAGAGCTGCTCTGGACTCATTGCCACGAAGCAATGAAGTTCAAAAAAAAAAACGATTGTGAAAGTTGTCTGGAGCAACCACGGAAAACCGAGAATAGAGAGAGTGAAAAGATAGTGCATGTGGAGTGATAGTGTCGTGTTGTAGTCTCTTCATGTAAACATCGCCGCCCGCCTTGACTGGATGTCTTGAGATTGAGATGGTGATCAGCTGGCTTCTTCAGGGCGATTCGTTGGGCAGCTGCTGGGAAGTTTCACCACCTTCACCAGCGGTCGTTGCGGCGTTGTAGAGGCCGTACGCAGGGTTACGACTCTCGTTAAGCCATCTGGGCCAGCAACTCGTCAGAGATCAGGACCAAGTCCCCAACTTGAATGGCGTCAGTGGGCTCCAACCACTTGGAGCGTTACTGCATCTGACAGAGTACTTCCTTCTGCCACCTTCTCCAGAAATGGTCCCTCATCTGAGTGGTGAGATGGTAGCGAGCAGGGCCTGAAACATGCAAATCGAATGTAGGGTGCTCTGGAAGTGCAGTGAGGGCACTTCCAATAAGAAAGTGTCCTGGAGTGAGCGCTGCGAGATCCTTCGGATGAGCGCTAAGCTGGCTGAGAGGGCGAGAATTGAGGCAGGCTTCAATCTGCGCAGTAAGCGTAGCAAACTTTTCGAAGGTGAGCTTATTATCGCCCAGCACCCTTCGCAGGTGGTGCTTAAAGGAGCGGACTCCAGCCTCCCATAAGCCTCCATAGTGTGGAGCTCGGGGTGGGATGAATCGCCAGTCGATTCCCTAGTTGGCTAGAGTTGCAACTATGTGTAGTGCATCAGCTGATGCTCGATCGAAGAGTCGTTGAAGTTCGGCGTCAGCACCTTTGAAGTTCGTGGCGTTGTCGTTGCAAACAACGCTGCAGAGTCCACGGCGAGAGACGAAGCGACGAAAGGCCGCAAGGAAAGTCTGGGTGGAGCAGTCTGAGACCACCTCTAGGTGTATAGCGCGAGTGGCAATACACACAAAGACAGCCACGTAATCCTTGTAGGACCTGTTGCCTCGTCCTTTGGTGGCCCTCAATTGGACCGGGCCGGCATAGTCCAGACCTGTCGTTGCAAAAGGCCTCGAAGGAGTGACCCGTACGGTAGGTAGCGGTGCCATTTACTGCTGTAAATTGGGACGGCGGAAGCGTGTACACCGGGTGCACTGGTTGGTCACCCGTCGGATCCTATTGCGTGCGTGGATGATCCAGTAAGATCGCAATAAATAGCTCTGAATGAGCTGTGGTCCTCCGTGTAGAGTACGTTCATGTGCATCTCGAATTAGCAGTTCCGAGAGGTGGCTGGCATTTGGAACGAGGGCTGGATGCTTCTCCTCTTCCGAGAGTGGAGCATGCTGCAGGCGTCCGCCCACACGAAGAGTTCCCTCGGCATCTAAAAAGGGGTTAAAGGAAATGAGATGGCTGTTGCGTGGTAAGGCTTTACCTTTTCTCAAAGCATGTAGCTTCGTACTGAAGAACTCCTGCTGAGCGGATCGGATGATTCTCCTTCTCGTGACAGTAATTTCGTCGGCGGTGAGCAGCAGAGATGTGGCAGTGGGACCGCGCAAGCGACGCGGTTTCCATCGAATTACACGGAGAAGCGAGAGATCATTTGCTCGTGTGGCAGTTCCGCGTCGAGCAGTTGTGTGGTAAAAACTACGAGAGACTTTCTCTCTTCCAAGTCAGTAGTCGGTGGAGCAGTAGAAACGGTCCAGTCCTCCCATCTATCGACGAGCCAGGCGGGTCCTTGCCACCAGATCTGGTTGTGTATAAGAGCATCTGGAGCTGCGCCTCTAGACGCGAGGTCTGCGGGACTCTCGTCGGTGCGTACGTGATTCCAGTGCGCAGAAGGAATAAGTGAGGTAATCTCACTGGTGTGGTTGGCGATGAAGACCTTCCATCAATTGGGTTGACTCGAGTTGAATGAGTCGAGCGAGGAGGAGGGCGCCGCACAACCCCAGTCGAGGGACACTCAGTGTCTTGATTGGCGCAACCTTAGATTTAGCTGCGAGCAGAGCAACTGTGGTTTTATTGCCATTTCGCACCACCAAGTAGACGGCAGCTGCGTAGGCCTGTTGTGAGGCATCAGAGAAACCGTGAAGATACCAAGAAGACTCGGTCGACGTATGCAGCCAGCGATGTATCTGCACCTTCTCCAGGTCAGGCAGTCGGAGTCTCAGTCGATGCCATGATGAGGCCGTTTCTGGGTCCACTTCATCATCCCAGTCTCGCTTGTTAAGCCACAGACACTGTATCAGCATCTTACCGAGAATCACAACTGGCGATAGCCACCCCAATGGATCATAGAGCCTAGCGATCTCTGAAAGAACAAGTCGCTTATTGAAGATCCGTGGCGGTGCCCCAAGGTTGACCTTGAAGCTGAAACAGTCATGCGCTGGGCTCCAAAGTAGTCCCAAAGCATTGACTGTGTTTGAATCCGCGAAGTAGAGTGATTCTGCTGCGGCGTGGTCTGCGGGAAGCAAGGTAGCATGGTTGCTTGACCATTTGTCAAGTTTCATGCCTGCAGCTCGTAGAAGAGATGTTCGTCCTCTGCGAGCTACAGCAGGGCTCTGTTGGCCTGGAAACTTTAAACTCGTATATTCGTTCGTAATAATTTTGTAAAAATGTAAGTGACTAAGGCTGTCTATATATTTCCGGTATGTTAAAATTCATTGATAGGCGAACAATGCAATCACCAAGACACAGGCATACAAAGCTCACTTACTAATTGATATACTACGTTAAAATATTATGTATTATGATAAGATTTTGTATTGTATAGTATTCAAGCATCTAATAGATCTTTGTCGACAATTTGGACTTTGTAAAAGGATTTCATCGATATTTGCGTGCGTAATATTTAAAAATAAATCATATAATCAAACTTTTATACTCGAAACTTTGATACTCGAATTATTCTTCGTGGAAGTAACTCGTAAATGAGCTAACTAAAGTTATTCGACTTAGGCTTGTACACTCGCACTGATTTTTATAGAACTTATGTACTAGTACTTTGAAATTTTGAATTTTAGTGTTAGAATATTTTATCGACTCGTATCTCATGATAGCTAAAACTTACTTGAAATAATTGGAAATTTTCCTCTCTTATATCGGCGAGAATATAATGGACTAATTTAAGTGTAAGAGCATAGTATTATAACTATGTCTCGCGCAAGCGCTCGCAGATAAGGGAGGGGCAGTCTGTAACATCAACTTTTGATGTTTCAATATTTCAATTCTCGCCTGCCCCAAGCGAAGGTCTAGTTGCGTCCTTCAGCCGTGGTCTCTCTCGATCTTCCTGCTCTTGGTCGTCTCTCTACCCTTACATCTCCATATCACAACTCAATAATTCAACATCGTCGAGGACATTCAGCGTAGGCGCACTAGAGCGCCGATCAACCTGGTATGATGACATCGATATCAGCTGAGCGCACGAGAGAGAGTGAGAGAGTGAGACAGAGGAGAGAGAGAGCGCCATGTGATGCACCTAGGGCCAAGGGAGCAGCGCGAAACAGTGTCGTTTTCGACACTCTGTCCTGGGCCACCAACCCAATCATATCGGCGTGCCTGCGTGCACCACCTGCGGCCGACGCACAGTGCACCAACGCGCAACAAAAAGGCCAATATTCTTGCTTGCCTCGAAATTTGAGTAAAAAGATAAGGTTGAAGGACATAAAGGTTACTTTCACACCCTATATTATGTCTGCGTTTCCCTCGGTATGATCCGAATTGATACATCTTTGTATAGCGATGAATATATACGGAAATTATATAGAAATCATATTTTCGGACAAAATCATTTTATTTTTAGATGAAGACGGTACGGAAAAAATTTATTTTATGTATGCATATTTATTATATTACTATTTAACTTTGGCCTGAAAAAGTAATATATGATTATATATAAATTATACGTAATTATATATGGTTATATAATATGGTAATATACATGACCTAATAGTATTCTATATCGATTTGGATCTTAAATAAGTATGCTGCATGATTGTGTGTGTGCAGACACGCACACACGCATACAGTTAAATTCGATTTATATATGATTATATATTAAGGTTTATATGTGTAAATAGCGGACTACACCACATAACTGGGATACAAAACAGAAAAATATTCTTTTGGGGACACATCTACCACACCAGATTTTTTCAGTTCTTTGGGTATCCCTCAAGATAAAAATACACGTGAAAACGGTTCATCATTTGCCGAACTTTTTAACCAACGAAATCAATTTTTCTTATGGAAATTTTGCACGGGAACAGTGGACGAAAAGTAGTCATTGATGATTAACTAATATCAAACTATTGAAGAGGCTAAACCGAATTCCACACAGAAGCGATTAAAGTTCTAGAATAGATCTTTAATTTGAGATGAGAATCGTTGAAATCGTTCGATTCTGTGCAAAGCTAGGTGGATTTAAAAATTGCATATATATAAAACATAAATGTGAAGAATTACGTGGATTTGAAAAGAATCGCTCATGTTTGTCAATTTTCGCCATTTTCAAATTCATGTGGCTTTGCATAGAATCGACCAATTTTAACAATTCTCATCTCAAATTAAAGCTCTATTCTTGAACTTTAATCGCTTCTGTGTGGCATTTGGTTTAGCCTCTTCAATAGTTTGATATTTGTTAATCATCAATGACTACTTTTCGTCCATTGTTCACGTGCAAAATTTCCATAAGAAAAATTGATTTCGTTGGTTAAAAAGTTTGACAAACGATGAACCCTTTTCACGTGTATTTTCATCTTGGGGGATACCCAAAGAACTGAAAAAATCTGGTGTGGTAGATGTGTCCCCAAAAGAATATTTTCGGTTTTGTATTCCAGTTATTTATTGTAGTCGTCGGATTAAACCTTTATATATAATCATATATAAAACGAATTTAACTGTATGCGTGTGCGCACACACACAATCATGCACAATACTTATTTAAAATCCAATTCGTTATCGAATACTATTACGTCATGTATGTTACCATATTATATAACCATATATAATTATGTATAATTTATATATATTCATATATTACTTTTTCAGGCCAAAGTTAAATTTCGAGGCAAGCAAGAATATTGACCGTTTTTTGCGCGTTGGACCACTGTGCGACGACTATAGATGTAAGCTTTGGGGCTTGTGTTTCTCAAAATCAGTGCGCGTCGCGAAGTCGAGCATTTTCCGCTTCTGTCGCGTTTAGAATTTTCGTGCTGCTAAAGTTGCAGCTGGCGCTCAACAACAACCGAATTATACTTTGATTTTATTTAATAAATATTGCTTTATTATTTTACATATATAACTATGATGTTCGCCACAATTCAT
>JAWWEQ010042251.1:0-17880 GCA_035583055.1 Torymus tubicola | reverse complement strand
AATTTGGTTGGATAAAATAAATCAGTGCTGGACTTATGTTGTTATGCCGGGCACTAAATTTGAAAAATGGACTTATGTTGTTACGTTTTCCGTATATCGTAGCTTTAAGACAATATTTTACTTACTACTGACAGTTTTAAATGAAAAAGACCCATTTAAAGATACAAAATCCAAGGTTTTCCCGATTTAAAAAATAAAAAATAAAAAAAATGGACTTATATCGTTATGCCTCGGAGCCACAGAAGTGAATTAAAGTAAATGAGATATTATTGAGAGTTTCACTAATGCAAATGTAACGTGAGATCTCATGTTATAGAAATTTAGAAAAATATTTATAAAATGATTGTATTAGCTCAATTCGCTGTATAACAACGATCGCTTCATATATGGTCCCTAAACAAATTACAAAGAGGAACAAGTAGTTATAAATATATTACAGAGTGTTCGGAAACTGCGCTGTTTTGGAATACGCTATGAATTACTTTTAAACTCATACAATGATATTGAGAGGTTACATAAAAGTAAATTGCCGCCCAAAGAATAACAAATAAGAAAAGTTCAAAAACGATCTCATGAATAACAATATAATACGAAGAGGCACATATTCACTTATATAAACTTTGTGAATTTCTAACAATAGCTTTCGGAGATCTCCTTGGGATAAAATACAGTTTTGCCAATTCAAAAATAGTTGATGGAATTGGCATTGATATGTAAAGACAAACAAGATAAACATCGGATTAATCCAGCATATATATATATTGAATATGACCCAGTAATTTGTAATGCATAATATTATGCTAGAACTTTTATCAAGTACACATTTTATTTTACAATGTATTATATCACAAGTCGATGTAAAAATTATTTAAGTACTTTCTCACGCTAACACACTACTTACAATAAATAATCAAAAACGTATATATATGTAAAGAAAGAAAACATTGACAAATATATATGACATTTCATATGAGGTTGCTTTCTCGCATACATTTACTTTCATTCAGTTACGATTTATATATCATTTTTTTTTAAATTCGTCCACAATTAAACGTGAAAAATAGCACAGATTCATTTGATAAATTACTTGATAAATGTTTTCTTACAAACGTTGAAAGTATTTTCGTATTGCCCATCCAGCGCTCCGCTACATCCAAATCCACCAAGATGATGAATTCGTGCATAATCATCGCAATCGATTTTACCATCGCCATTACAATCCTAAATAATAATATTGAATAAAATTAAAATTTGTTATATTTGAATAATATGCCAGAAGCTGTTTTTTATCTTTAAGTTACCATTTTCACGTGCAAATTTAACAAAAGAATTTAGTAGTAGAAATTTTTCTTAATGTATATGATTTTACATTATAACGTAATAATGTTCATACCTTTCCGTATTTATTCATATATCCTTGTACAGCACGTGCTGCGCAATAAGCATCAGTAGCGCACTCTGCAAAGGCTGTAAATTGCAAAAGAAAAAATTAGTTATATAAAAGAACATATTATAGAGTAAATTCATTGAACTCATAATATTCTTTTTATTGCTTTTATAAATGCCCTGCACAAATACGTTATTAAGTTTAAGAAGTAAATTTATAACTGCAAATCATTATTTTATACTTATACTATGCTTATAAAAACTAGTATCATATCGAAGAGTATCGCAACTTGCTGATATTTAAAAAGCACTCGATGCCAAACTAGAATTGTTGCTTTTAAAACCGCAATATACTCCAAAAATTTGCAAAGTTTCACATCGATTTATCCAAAGCATCTAAGAATGGTACTTAAATAAAATATTCCAATCTGAATGATATACAACGAGTTTTAAGGAAATTTTATTAATTCACGCCATTCTTAAGACATCCTCGAGTAAATATCGACTTCCAATTTTCTATCATATACCAAACCGCAACAATATTCTGCTCTCTTTCTTTCTTCCCTTCTCTATTCACAAAATCATCTTAATCAGTACCTCTACGTCAACCATAAACGAATAAAAAAACAACCATACCACTATCGTCAGCTCCATCGCCACCTTTGAGCGCTGGTTTACCACCATCCGCCCAATAACTCCAGGTGATCTTGAACGGTCCACATACATCACCAGCGCATGTCTTCTGCGTCGTGTCGCAACCCGAGGCCGCGTCGCAGATACAACCGAGACATTCCTGTGCGAGTTCCGGCTGTTGGCCTATAACCATATAATGTTCGATTATGCATACGCGATTGAAACGCTCCGATAATGCGAATCTCACTTTGTCTATGCGAATGCAATAATTGTTGGATAATATAATGTGTACGTAAGTGATAGCGTATATATGGTGACGTGTTTATAAATGATGATGATGATGTATCCTGATTATTTCGTACTTGTGGAGGTGAGATTATTGTTTGTAAATTAGATTCCGGGTGGAGAATATTTGTTCTCTATATATTGTATATGAGATATATAGTTTTATTTTAAGTGGAATTGAACTTGATGTGTTTTGAGAGTGTTGAAAGGATTTTTCGGTTACTATATAAACAAACCGTGTAGATTTCGGAGTTTTAAATAGACTTTCAAGTTAAGAAATGTTGTCTGTTTGGATGCATTCATTTATATGTTGGTGCTGAAAAACTTTTTCATCGTTAGTTATCAGAAATCAATAACTAACATCCAACACCATCCTCGGAAATATAAAATCAACTTGCAAGAAAAAAGAAAATAAAAAATTATACGTTATATCTTTTAATGATTTTGTTCCTAGTATGATTCCTTAATTATTAAGACACATTTTTTGATCTGCGAAATGGAAGGACAAAATCATATTCCTTAACCATTTAGACATATGAATTAGGCATGAAAAAACGCGTTATTTCTATTAATAGCACGAGGATTGAATACTGTAAACTATTTTTTAATAATAATTTAATTTACGTTCATCACACAAATACTATTCGCGCAGTACTATTTAAAAGTATAATTCGTTAATTGTAACAATTTTTTCTCGGTGTACCGTCAACTACTGGCTTCAAATGAGCCAATTTCATTATTAGAAAATCATCATCATCAAATACGATACCCAATTGGTTCGTTTAAATCTACAAATATACTCTACACATCACCACAAAAATTACAACCCACCACATTTTCCAACCCACAACAACAACAGAAAAAACAATAACTACGCGCACACTCACCGAAACCAACCCCGAATAATCCGCACACCGCTACAACAACAACAACAGCCAACCTCGCCATCGTCTACAATCTTCTCCTTATTATACCAAATACCCGCACACACACTCACAATCTTCTTCTTTCCTCCTCTGAATCGCAACGATCTTCAACAGCTCGCTTCGCGCGGTACCCGCAGCGTTTTATATATGCAATTATCATCGTTCCTATACGCGGCGTGGGGGGATATTCTGCGTTACGAGTAAATCGAATATAATGCGCGATAGCTATCGACTGCCGCGTATATTAGCTGTTTACAAAATAATGACGAAGAAAAAGAAGAGACGCGCCGCGGTTTCATGCTCTTCGGCGAACACCAGCCGCAGCGTATATATCACTGATCATCTTTTTTTTTCTTCTTTAATTTTTGCCTGCTGTGCGCTGACAGGAAAACCCGAAGAGTTCATCATCATCATTGTGCCTGGAATAGAATGGATATCACTGGAGTGCGATGTAGTATATATGGCCAAGTCTCGGTCAAGTCGACAGGTCAAAAAATATATTTTTTTGAAACTCTCAGAAAATGTTCTACTACTCATTCTGGATATCCCTGAATTTTTTTTAGAATTTTTTGACCTATAGTTTTGGAGATATAAGAGGTCAAAAACTGAATTTTGATGATTTTTTTGCATTTTTGACCGATTTTCATTAATTTCTAACTCCTCAGGGAAACATTTTTCATGATAAACACAAAATACTTTTTTTTTGTAAAATTTTCTCAGTTTTTCAATAAAAGTATTTTCAAAGCTGTATGTGTACACTGTCCTTCACATACCTCCAAATGAAACATTAAAATTCAGAAAGAAAAAAACCGATCGAAGATATGGCCAGCAAAAAATTCATGGAGATACCTTTTTATTATACGAAGTATCTGTATAAATCCCAGAATCGGCTGCGATCATTTTATAACGTAAAAAAATTCATTTAGTTTTTGATTTTTAAAAAATCAAAATTTAAATGCTGAATTTAAAGATAAAATGTAATTATTAATTTTTTGAGTTTTCATTAATTTTTATCTCAAAAAGGAAACAAAATTTCGACATGTTACATAGACTTTTTTCTCGTAATTTTTCGTAGAATTTAATTATATTTTCTTCAGACCTGGATATGACATTTTTTTTTAAATCAAAAACTAAATGAATTTTTTTAGGTTATAACATGATCGCGGCCCATTCTGGGATTTATACAGATTCTTCGTACAATAAGAAGATATCTCCATGAATTTTTCGGTGGATTTAATGTCAAAAAAAGTATTTTGTGTTTATCGTGAAATATGCTTCCCTGAAGAGTTATAAAGTAATGAAAATCGGTCAAAAATGCAAAAAATCATCAAAATTCAGTTTTTGACCTCTTATATCTCAAAAACTATAGATAAAAGAAATCCCAAAAAATTCAGGGATATACAGAATTAGTAGCAGAACATTTTCTGAGAGTTTTAAGAAAATCTATTTTTTGACCTGTCGATTTGACAGAGACTTGGCCATATATATATATATAGATGCACTCGAGTGGGCGCGACGATCATAGCCCGGAGGGACATATACGCGATTAGTGGAATAACGGACGTTTGCAGTAGTTGTATATATATTGTTGAAGGATTTGATATTGAACGAGTGTAGGAAACGTATATACGATATATGAGTGATGGATATTCAACGTGTTTTTCAACTCGTTAGGTTTGATTGGCTGGTTTATATAGCTATCACTATTCTGTAAGTTGCTTTGATTCTTAACTTTAGCAATTGTTTCTATGATTCTTGGAAATTTTAATGATACATACTTCGTACCACGCACGGTAGTGAGAAGAACTTTATTCTTTCAAGCAATTATAAGAATGCGAATCTATAGGTAAATTGGATTGCGAATAGGCGTGAATTGTATATATCTACGAATCTAAAAGAGGATCAAACATATATATACACGTGGTCTTTGTATTCAGCAGTGATTCTTTTATACTTATATATTACATTAAAAATTCAAATTTTGGACGATTGTATCTGCGGGCGATTTGGTTTAACGTTAAGGCGAACTTTTGAATATGTATGGATATATGATATGTGTGGATATATGCATTACGTATATACTGTATGCACATAAATTCAATCTCGATGTCCTCCGCGAAATTTATAAGAACGCGGTAGGTTTTTTTTACTGCGCGTTTGTTATTTTTCTCTAGCATCATCGTACCCACGCATCGACTATTATGTGTATGGATATAGGCTTGTATTATTTTTAAATTACACCTTTGTGCTACCTATATATATGCTATCCCATTTTGGAAAAAGGTTGTTTAAAAATTTTTTTTTTACATTTAGCTATTGCTGATATCGTTTGCTTAGAATATGTGAAATGTAATATTTCGAGTGGGTAGAGAAAATGCAAAAGAAAAATTAATTACTCGATTTAATAATTAATGTAGGTTATTCCTTTGATTTTGACATATTGTATGTAGCAAATTTACACGCTCTAAAACAAGAAATATGAAAATTTTCATACATTCGAATCTAACAATCATTCCAAGTGATTAATACATATATCCTTAAGGTTTGCATTTGCAGAAATTTAAATCACAGTGTCATATGAAAGTTCAGAGTTAAAAATATAATCGTGATAAACTAACGTTTTATCACATATATCGTATACGCAAAAAGCTATATAGTTTTATTAAATTTTATCGTAAAACATTAAATATAAGTACGATTATGCATAAGTGTTGTGCGAAGTTGAAATTATTCATTTTATAAGATTACGTAATTTTCGCCTTCCGAGTTCTATCATTGGATTCTAGAAGGAAACGTATTATGATTAGGGGTTTCCCGAAGTGATGTCAGTATTCATATTAATGTGAGTTTAATCAAAAAATTTGATCTCTAATTAGCAACACTTGCTTTATACTGTTTTTTTTTAGCATTAAAAACTCATTTCTAATAAACAGCTATAACATTTTCTATATTTACGAAAATATTACTGTATTAACGGAAACGTACGACTGAAAGCGACTATAAATGAACTTTAGTTTATATGAAACAACGCATAATTTACTCCATATAATGATGATATTGTTTTGATAACGCACACTGATTAGTTTGCGTTGTAAATAGAGGTATATAAAATAGTTGAAGATAGTTTCTACTGTTATTTCGGAGAATCAATATACTATTAAAAATTTTGTTTACATTATTATAAAAAATTTTATAATATTAGCTTTTAAAAATGTTTTTCTTTATTGTTCTCCTCATTGAAAATGATAATGGAATAAATTAAAAGTTTCTTAATTCTTATAATAATTCGGTTTATCTACGGTTTTAACTGCTATATATCAATTCACTTGGTAAATAAATTGCATAAAATTATTATTTACAGTGCATATAAATATATAAGTAAATAGAAAGAGTTATAATTAAAACATTCGAATTCTTAATATAGATCCTAAAACTTTACTATACGAGATTTTTTTAAGAGTAAAAACGCAGTCAATGCTACTATAATAGATTTCGATTTTGTTATTAACTTTCAATAGTTATTTATTGTTAACGATTATTCGCGTCAAAACCTAAATCAACAAAATGATTATGATAATCATATACTACTTTTTACCAATCCTATAAATTACGTTATAACTATAGCTTTTGGTTCTCTGGTTTTTTAACCATTTTGAGTTAGATACAGTTACTGATTTTTTTTTGTTATTCAAACGAACCTTTTTTTTTGTTTATAATAGCCAAATTGTTAAAAGATATAATATTAAGCAATGAAATATTTCTTAAACTTCGTATAGAAATTCCACAGAAAAGAGCAAGAGACGAGTAAGTTGAAGCACCTATCGTCGAGTTTCGACACTTCGCGTGAAACTTTGCGCGACTGATAGCTCAGGTGGTAAGGAAGGTAATATATAACTTTACTCGATATCGGATACGACTCGTCTGTACAAAAACTGGCTTAAGTTTGTTTGTTAAAACTTTTTTATATAAAATTTAAATTTTACAATATTTTCTGTATGAAAAAAAACTAACATAAGTAATGATACCATATTTTCCAATTAATTAATATTATTGTCTAATATAACTAATTGATTCTATTCCAACTAAAATTTCACACTATATTCACTCAATATAAAATCTAATAAAATCACTTAACCTGTAGTATTTCCAACCCAGTAAAAACTATAACCGCTGATTCACGTATATATTACTATTTTTATCCGTTTGTTATTATAGATTGCATTATACGTGGACAGCGTATCATATATGAATTCTATCTGTCATCTCACGCTTCCTGTTTATGAGGAAATAGACGCACGGCATATATGTCACATGCTTCTGAACCAATTCCTCTATATGGATACGTATGATACGCCGCGCCCGTAGCTATTCGAGCAAATTACAGAAGTTTGTACAACAGCGAAGTGCAGACAGATGTTTATTGGAGTATTATAAGCCAGATATATACGTATAGGATTCACGTACAAAAGTTATAATAATAATAATAATAATAATAATAATAATAATAATAATAATAATAAATCAAATGTAAAGTTCTTTTAATAAACTTTATTATTGACGTATAAAATGTTTTACTTAAACGTTATATATATATATATATATTCATATTTATTATATATCAATCGCATAGTCTTTGTGCATATATGAACACATTAACAATAAAAGATAGTGAGGCTCCAAACGTATATATATTACACGTATACATGTAGTTTCGCAGTACAAGCATCGAACGTAAAATAATCAGTACGACATTAATCATATAAGTCTAGTAATAAATATTAAATAAATAGTGTCTAGAAAAAAAGGAAAGTACAATGCGAGTTTCGACGTAATTCAACTTTTGATTTTCATATTCAAGCATATACGCTATTGTATGCTATACGTATATAGTAATAATGTCAAATCAGTTAGGGAAGCTGTTTCGGCAGTTGATGTAGGCGTTTTGGTACTTCTCCTGGAGGGCACCGTTGCAACCGTAACCACCCAGGTAGTGGATACGCACGTAGTCGTCGCAATTGATGATACCGTCGCCGTTGCAATCCTGCGTGAAGAATGAAAAAAAAGGAATTTATCGTTATTAAATCTGTCATCGTTATTTTGTTTTTTTTTTCGTATTGTTATGTATACGCGCTGTTGATGTGTTATTGCGCAATATTATATATATATATGCGACGTACCTGAGCGTATTTGTTCATGTATCCTTGTACGGCGCGGGCCGCGCAGTAGGCGTCGCTCGTGCACCGGGCATAGGCTGAAAATTGAATGTAATTTTTTTCATGGTTTGTTTTTTAAGTGGTTTATTGAAAAATGATATAATATGTGAAATAGATTGCTATGGTATACGGGTGAATGTGGATTTTGGTGATAATTAAAGAGTCATAATCGATAATTAATTGTTAGCATTAAGAATTATGTTTTCCCAACGTTTGCTAATTCAATAGACGCTAATTATACGTTAATTAATTTTAAATGGTTCTAATTTGATTTGTAATTCTTAACTATAACCAACTTCATTTTATAATAATATATAAGATGAGTTTTATAATATAAATGTTGCATTTTATAAAAAATAAATTTCTTTCTAAATATTTAAAAACTATGTTTTCAAGGAAAGAAGGAAAGTTTACACGAAGAAGATCTTAATTGGATTTTAAGAATCAATTTTTCATGCATAAAAATGTAGTTCAGTATAACATTAGTTATAGTTTTAATAGACCCTTTTTCACGAGATATGGATTATCTAATCTTAAACATATGTTATTTTCTTAAAAAATAATGTCTCTTCAATAAACTATCACTTGAAAGGTATTAATGACACCAAAATGATTTAATAGATCTCATTTTTCATCATTTTCTTATACGACATCTATAATTGGTTATAACATTGTGAAAAATTAGCGTTTGCCAAGAATAATACTTATACATAAATACTTGGCAAGTGTTTATTAGTACAAGAGATTCGAGAAAAAGAGACTATAAGAACTAATTACTACTGAGTTTCATTTTTAAGCACAAAAAGTCAATTCTCAAAGCCCAGTTAAGATTTTCTTTCCAAAGCTTACATCCCCTTCTTTCCAACTGGAATTCCCACATTCGGATTTTATGAATCTTTTTTGTTAAAACCAACATAATTATATTTTTTTGTTACAAAAACTTATATTTTATATTCTAAGAAAAGTAATATATTCTCTAATAAGTCAAAGCTTTAATAAAAGTGTTTTCCAATTTTTTTGTCGTTGTTTTTGTGCCAAAAAAATACCCATAAAATCAGATCATATAACAACTGTACTTTATCTCCATCTACTAAATCACCAAACTTCTCTTCCCTCATCAAATCACTTCCACATTCTCTCTATACCACCACGTCCCAAATAAAAGAAAGTCATCGACTACCGTCGCCGGCCCAATTTTCGGCCTTCCGCAAGTATGCAAATATTCGCACGGTATACAATCAATCATCGTTCCAATCGCTTACACATCTATATATATATTTTCTGTCTCTTTATAAAATCGTTTACCGTTATCGCTCATAGGCTCGTCGTTGAGGGTCGGTTTGCCACTGTCTGACCAGTACCCCCAGGTGATGTGGAAAGGTCCGCAGATATCGCCAGAGCAGCCCACAGTAGTGTTACATCCCGATACAGCCTCGCAGATACAACCCAGACATGTCTGCGAGAGTTGGCTGCCCGATTGACCTATAGAAATTATATCAGTTTTTTATTTATATATTTATATGCAAAGCTCTTTTTCTATCGATAATTCATGCATTGCGTTTTTTTTTGAGAGACGTTATAGTGCAATGATGCTGAGAAAAGAAAAAAATTTTAATCTACGTCTCTCAGTTGTCAGTTGAAAATTCTGTAGAGTATAACGCAGAGAAGATGATGAACGTTACATTGGCTGTAGAGTATACCGATCGGTTGTTTTAATTTTACATCGGCTTTTTAATATGTATGAACCGGTTTTAATCGTTTTCAATAAAAACGCGCGAACCTTCGTTAAAGATGTCACGTATAGTAAAGAAGCTGTACTTGAAATACCGGTACTATACGTATAAATATAACTTTTTTACGAAATACTACACCAAGCAAACTTGTTTTATTAAAAATCAGAATTAAAAGGTGTCGTAAATCGGTTTATTAAACGATTTTATAGAATATACATTTTAAAATCCTTTCTTTCTTTTCCAGTTAAAACGTTAACAAATCAACTGTAACTATAGCAGTTCCCCACCGAATCTTTAAAAAAAAAAACCGGCAAAAAAATCAACCGATTTTCATTTTCTTATATCCACCTACATCACTGCACACGATCACACAACTCACCATAACCAACAGCAACCAAGGCACAGGCAACTGCCATCACAATGAAACTCTTCGACGCCATGATAAATACACAAAAAAAGATCACCACAAAAATTAAACCAGGAACTCGTCACCTCACCGATTGCGATCCGCGAAAGGCTCCAACTCGCGTCCTCGGCTACGTTTTATACGTACTCTCACGTACACATGATACGTGGTGGGGACAAACGCACACGCGTTGCTCTCGTATATGTCTGTTCTTGTCTTCCGAGAAGCATTTGCAAGTGCGCTATCGGCGGTTCGACGAACCGTAAGTGTATAGCGATACGAATCGGTATAGGTTTGTTTAGGAAAAAAAGAAAGAAAGAGAGAAAAAAAATTGGTATATAAGTATACTGAACGAGGAAGCAGCGTAGCTGAAATTTGCTACTCTCGTTTGCATAAATCGGATTGAGGATATGTGGGTATACTTGGGAAGAAGGTCAATTGTCAGTTGATCGAGAGGTACGATGGTACTGGTTGGTGTTCGATTTTAATTGGATGATTTGATATTTATATATATATTTTGTTGGTTATAACCGATATTTTTAGGTCTACTTTTCTAAGTAGCACGTATGTATATATATCTATATGCATACGAGATTGGGTAATGTTTTAACTATATTTTATGTATATGAATTTTCAAGAAGATATACGCTTGGTTTGGTATAAATAAATAAAAAATGAACTTTGAGAATCGAAGGAATTTCTCTCGCGTATACGATAGAAAATGCGATTAGTATGCTGGGGAGTGACAAAGCCACTGTCTTGTTGATGATTTCATCGAATACAAATACATTAATAGTTTTGGACGAAGCAAGTTCGGTGCATACTTAATCTGTTTTGTTCTTTTGTAACGGGGATAAAAGAGTATCTTTGATTCGAAAACGAAATTACTTTAATTTACTATAGGTGAGCGTTCGAGCCTCAGGATTACGGATTCGGTTCAAATTGTGTGATAGGCTTCTGTATATAGAAATGTAAAGAAATGTGTAATATATATTAAACTTAAACGCTGAAATAAATTCAAATGCTGAACATTTTTATTTTTATCTATTTGGAGAAAAAATTGATAGTCTTAAAGTTTATTTTAATAGGAGAAAATGAAACTAGAGAAAAGAAGATTTTTAAACTTAAGTAATTAAGTTGCACTAATAAATCTTAAAATATATGTTGTTGCCCACATATTTTGGTGAAAATGAATTTTTTATCTCTTCATTTTGAAAAAGTAAACGAATGTTGATTTTTACCAGATCTATTTTTATTTATTAAAATAATATTTATGCCTACAAATTTTATACTCAAAATGAAGCTAAAATTCTAATATGTCGACTTTCTTCATATTTTTATCCACAGCCATATCCTAAAGTTTAAGTAGATACTATGATTCACAGTCAGCTGACTCTCTCTCTCTCTTTTAATTAAAAAGAATTTTATATTTTGATATGTCAAATGCAAACTGACAAAAATGTCTCGTTAAATATATATTTGAGATTTTTGATATTAAACGTAATATTTTAAATATTACTAATTCAAGTTAAACCAACAATGCAAAAAGTTACAATCAACCATACATATTTTTTTTGTTCGTGCTCAGAAAAATTTCTGACAATAACAGATTAATAAACAATATCTTTCATTCCACGCAACACAGACTCACCATAAAACGTATGGATCAGAATCGTCGCGACGTCGTCTTCTATTTTTTCCTCGAAACCGAAAGGAAATCGTATCCTGGCGCCAGGGGCCGACCGGTTAGAAAAGTTACGACAGCTCGCGTCGTGTGTATATGACTTTTGCTATATAGCGGATCAACGACGAAAATACACAGTGGACGTCATCCGAAAAAGAGTCTCGCGTATAATAGGCACACGTGTGCGTGTGTATAGGACCATCGTTATCGATGTTTTCTTCGATTCTCTGGAAAAAGTAATGGGCGCAGTTCTAAAAGTTGGTTTTACCATATCGTATATAATTCACACTGTGGGTAGAAATTAAGGTTTCTCGAATACCAAGTAGCGATGTGGTCATAAATATATACGTGCGATTCGATACGAGATTAAGTTGTACGAGAAGGAAAGACGAGACTTGCTCATCTGCTAAAATGTTACGTTTAATTTGAGATATGAAAATCATTGCCAATTATGGCGAAGGCTGAATGTTAATGTATGATTTTAGAAAAATGTATATGTGTGTATTAGTCCATGACGACCTGAATTTGTTGAAAAAATATTAATGTTAAGTAAATATAGCAGTGCATATAACACATCGGAATATATATACCGTTATGTTTTCTGTTAAAAGAAATATATACAAGTATATATATAATTGAATTGACATTAAATTTTGAATAAATTTCTATTTTGATATAATAAACTTTCTAATTTAAATTTATGATTAAAATAAAATCTTATCTATTTATTTGGCCTACTTATAGTGAATATATACATTCTTGCTTTATTAATGTATCAAAATATCATAAATTTAAAAATTCTTTTGTTGCTGCCTTTTTTGGTTTTAGCGAAACAACGAGGAAGAACTCGAATCATAAAAATACCTCCAGGATATCTTTACTAATACTTTGATTAATGTTTGCGAGAGAGCTCCGACCGTAAAATCCTTCGCATTTTGCTATCTACTCCAAAAATCGGCCTTGTCCTCAAGCCTGATTCATTTCCCGGGCTTCGAGTCTTCTAGCTTTATACGTACGTCAGCAAAAAAGTCAAAAATTCAATTTTTATTATTAAATTTCTTTTGTCAAGACGCATCATTGATGCGATATGAAAGTTTCCAAACTTTAAATATAGTATAGTGACGTATATAAATACTGTGACGCAAATTTTGAATCCTTAAAAATACGTATAATGTTGTACGACATTCCAAGTTCATGAAGTAATTTACGAATTGTATTTTTATTCAGTTATTTTATTTCGAAATATAATGTCATAGAATAGTAATTATGTGGCTCTTATCGTCAAGCTATATTAAAACGTACTTATAGTGAGGAAAATATTATAATGTCTTATTTAATTATTTTTTTTATCTTTCTTCAAACCGAATTATTTCAGCATGTTAGTCTTGATTAAGTACTTTTACGGGTGTTACTAAGAAAAAGGCATTACCAAATGTATGACAATAAATAAGGCTTTTACCAGTCTTTGAACCTTCTTCAGTTACTGGATGAAGGTAAACCGGTAATATTCTACTTTATTCACCGCTAAATTTTCACTGATTCTCAAAACGAGTGTACTAAAAATGACACATCGTCCAAGCAACGCTCACAACTATAATAAAACATATATATTTATTTTAAAAATACGCATAACTTCAACGCTCGCTTCAACGATTATATTATTATGAAACAAATTCTAAGAAATTTCTTTTTATGGATATTGCAAGGACAATGTTAAAATATTGAAAAAATAATAATAAGTGTTGCGCAGCAGCAGCAACAGCAGCTTGAACAAACAGAAATTCCATTTAATTAGTTCGTTCGCAATGAAAATTTCCTCAGATCTAACGGAAGACGACAAACGTCATCATGACAATGGATTTCTAATTAGAATTTTTACGAAACAACAGCGTGGAAAAACCAAAAACTGTTAACTTGCGATATATCGAGATAATCTTCTTCACGGTACACAGTTTACTGCTAATGAATGCTTTACTGTACGTTGTTAATCAAAGCCGCACCGATGAATCCTGTTTTATTTTTGTAAGCTTTTGTTATTTCTACCATAATACACACGGGTTTCATCTAATTTAAGTAAGACAAACGAAGTATATTTACGTCGTATAATTATAATTAAGAAAACATTTTTAGATACCAGGGAATTGATTATCAAATCAGATTCAATCAAATATAAGAGTAAAAGTACAGGATACTTCGTATTTTCTATATATTTTATTTTCTTGATTGCAATAAATAATTATTTTGTAACAATTACTTTGATAAACGGAATTATTTTGAACAATATTATAATACTGATTTCAAAATCGTATTGTGATAATTCTATCCATTATAGGTGTGTAGATCATCGATAATATTTTAGTACTGTAAATATGAATGAGTAAATCACTATATAACAGCTCATTTCGTTTAATGTCTAGAACCATAAATAGAGATAACATGTATATTTTTGTATTTAAACTTGTGAAGAGAATCTTTTCTATTCAAACAAACATTATAGAATGCGCCGTAAAGCACTAATTTGCAGTCCTCTATCGTGAAATTAATTTTCCATTTATGCGTAGACCATAATCAAAGACATTTTTTTAAACTTATCACATTCATTTTATGTTTTGTTGATCACTACTGCTTCTATATTGAAAATTAAACTACTCTACTCTCGAAGATTACTACCACTACTCTCTTATTGAAGATTAAAAAACAAATTTTGTTAAATTTTATATAAATTTACTAAAACCGCTCATCACATATACTATTTCTCTTCTTCCAAAAGACACACAGCATCATATACTTACCATCACCATTGATTCTACCAAAATCAAATTCACCGTGTGAAATTTCACCCAACTTTCTCCGTACACGTATTCGCAGATATATACCACCCCTTATAGAATAAAAGTACATCCAGCAGCACTTCGACTCTCCGACAATCGACTTCCGAAATTTACGAGGACGCGACACGCCGCCGGTTAGGTCGACGTCCCTTATAGCGCTCTTTCGAGTTTGGCGTTTATAGAGACGAGAGCAAGGCCGTCGCCAAGGGGGAAACCGTCGTCTCAGAGTGGCGGCGTATAAGAGAAGATAGCAGAATGCCTGTCTGTGTATAAATGCTCTTCGCCCATCCGAAGTTTGTGTTAAAGCAATGTCCGTGTGTGCTTCGTATATGGGGCCAAGAGGAATTCAGTATAGTGAGAGGGACCAACCAGAAGTGCCATTAAATTTGATCGTTTTTTTTGTATCCTCGATTTTCGGTACTGTTTAGGTGTGGTGTTAGTATATTTGGTTAAACAAATCAAAAGTAAATGTTATATTTTATATAGGTGGTAAGATGACTCGCTAAAATTTAATGTTTAAAAGATAATTATAAGTATGGATTTTTGTAATAATTATTATTAATTTAATTAGTTGAATTCTGTAAAAGGAACGTTCTAGTATAACCACACGTAACCCGCGGTATCCGAACAAAATCATTAATTTAGTTTTTTTTATAAAATAGTACATGCTAGTAAACGTATCTTTGCAATTTATTTAAAAACTAATTAAGATCTTTTACATATAACGTTTAAAATAAAAACAGTTCGATTTCAAGCGAGCTCGGATTCTCAAAGTACAGAAGTCCGCCGGCGATCGAAACATATCCAAACGAAGATCTAGCTTTCGTGTGTGTGCGTGTGTGTATAAATAATTAATAAATAATTATGTAATTTGTACAATAAAGATAAACATTCTGTCATCAAAAAAATTATGTCTCTTCAGTTAGATGATACTTTGCAAGTATTTATAATACGGAGCAAAGCAAAAATATTCATTTTTTAGGAAATAATACAGTTATAGATAAAGACATGTTTAAAATAATGCAATATACATTATTTTCGTTTCGTTCATTAGCTTGACAAATAAATTATATCCCATGTCAATCTATATAGAGGCATTTAAAATAATAAGCTTGTTTTACGCGATTATTTATATAAAACGAAATTATTTTTAAATTCTTTTTATATTGTACGATAATTTTAATTTAATGCAGATTTATTTATCAAACTTTAAATAATATAACAGACAATAAAATATAAAGTATCAAAATGGAAATTCTCCATAATATATATGTATATAATAAATATATAACATTGCAATTTTCAAAGTTAATTGTACATTACAAAAAAATGAAAATCTTTTATAATATTTAAGTATTTTCATACAATAAATATACATATACTGTTTTTAAACATAGGCTTTGTTAATGGTATGCTAACTACATTTGGCATCTCATTTGAGATGCGCACACATATTGTGCAATTTACTCATGAAATGGGTACTTGAATTTGAACAAATAGTCAGAGCATATTTAAAATTCGATTACTTCCATATCTTTGGTAACTAAAAATGTAGAGTCTTTAGACTTCATGATTCTAATAAAGTATGTCTCTTCTATTCATCGTCACTTTGCAAGTATTGTTTCTTATAAAAAAATTACAACTAATTATTAAAATGATGTAAATTTCTTAACAAAAACTACTTACTTTATTAAAATACATAAATTTGTTTATTAATTATATTTCAAGTCTTGCTGTTACCAGTGGATGTTATGGTTTCGCGGTAATAAATTCAAATGCCTAGATTTGCTTACAGTTGATAACGTAGCGATTTAGATTGTGACCATCAGATAGTTACGCAGACTGGGAATAATATCAACATGTGAAAGTGTAGAGGCCAGTTGGAGTTAAATTTGATGTATTAAGAAGGCGTTAGTATCGTTATGTGTCTGAACTTTTTTACTTCAAACAATAGTATAAAGAATATGTTACTAAATTATTTTATTATTTTATTTTACGTGTAACTATTTTATGAAATTCTTGCTGCAAATCAAGTAGCCTAATTGTTATACATGTACACCAACGAATTTATAATTTTATAGTATTTTTGATTTATATTTATATCGTTATTAATTTGTGAAGAAGCTATGGCCCATATATTGAGTAATTAAACGTAAGATAAATAATTTTTCAATGATTTCTAAAAGAACCCGAAATTTATAGTGTATTACACATCTAGGCCAGTAAAATAAGAAATGTCTGAGATCATATGTAATTGTAGTCCGAGGCGAAGCCGAAGTTGACAAACATATGATCTGAGGCTTTCTTTTTTACTGGCCATGATCTGTATACTATTTTTCTGCTCGACGGTGCCGGAAAGCGGCAACTTCGTTTCGCGCAGCGTCCCGAAAGTTGGCGCTTTCCGGCCGGAGGGCAGAAAAGTATTTTAATATAATAAATAAATGCGAATTTATCAAGGTCAATAGCATGAAATAGGACATTTTGTTAAACAGTAATAATAATTATTTAGAAAAATATAATGTCGTGACTCTAACGATTGTTAAGCAGAGTATTAAAAAGCAACGACATAAATGAGTAAATTCTTTAATAATTTTCAAAACAACAAAACGTGATTCGTCTTTTTAAATATTATTAATATATTTTTTCAAACAAAGATATTAATATCTATTGCAATTTCAGTTAGACAATGAAATTGCGATAAATATCAATATCTTTGTTTGTATAGTGTGGGAAAGAAAATGCCCTTTTTTCAAAAAATATTTTTTTTCTCTTAACAAAATAAA
>JAWWEQ010042240.1:0-17881 GCA_035583055.1 Torymus tubicola | reverse complement strand
ATTATTATTATTATTATTATTATTATTATTATTATTATTATTATTATTATTATTATTATTATTATTATCATTATTATCATTTGGATTTATTACTAACAAGATGTATCGTCAAGAATTTTTTTTTTATTTTCTTTACTATAGTTCTGGGAATAAAGCTCCGCGAAAGTAATGATATAGTTTTGAAGCAGAGACACATCCAACTACGGACTCTAACGAACTCAAATGTTACGACGTTCACTCCTGCAACCCTTCGCGCCTCGTTACACCTTTCCCTTCTATACGTTTCATCGCGCGCAAATGAAATTTTCAAATTTTGAAGTTCTGCACATCCTCTCAACGCCGTCATCGTCGTTGTCGTCGCGCATAGAAGATATGCGGGCGCTCGCGCTTCAACTTAGCGTCTCTTGGCTTTATGGAAATAGCGCACGCGAGCACAATCGTCTAGCCGAGCGTGAAAAAGACGCACTGGTTGGGTGTGTGTGTGTGTGTGTGTGTGTGTGTGTGTGTGTGTGTGTGTGTTATTTGTATGCGTGTAGAGCAAACAACGATAAGTTAAAATCCGCATTTACCTAAGTCATTTACGGATGCAAAGCGCCTGCGAACCTTCAGATAACGAGCAACCGAGAGAGGAAGTCAAGTTTCGGCGAAAGGTAAGAGGAGTCCGGAACGCACACACGCTAGAGCAAGTCTGAAAAATGTGGCGTTTCTTTTCTTCTTCTTAGTAAGTAACGGAAAAGAGTTTGTGTGATGCTGAAAGAGCGATTTTTAAAGAATATGAGAGTACGGACGGTTGTTGCTACTCTCTAAGCTAATGTAGTAGTAATGAGATGCAAATGCTCTCAATTATATCGAATGATATATAGTTGTGTTATGTAAAATACTGAGAATTTTAACAAAAATTAATTTTATTAGATAACAAAAGTAGATGATAAGACAGTTAAGGTGGTTTTATGGTTATAGATGACGTTAATTATATAAAAGTTTTTGACCATAACCATTTCCTATGACAAAATTTAACAAATTTAACAAAATTTAACAAGACAAAAAAAAATCCCAAACAAATCCGGTATTTTATTAGATTTTTTAGGTGATCTATTTACTTAGGCAATATTTAATTTTTGTAAAACAAAAAATTGTTCCTGTTACTTAAAGTGTCATTCTTTCAAGTTATGCCATTAATTATGTTAAAATATGCGAAGTAGTTATTGTAAAAAATATTTATAGTTTACGATGTTTTTAACCATAGAATAATTTCAGAAAGTATATTTATAATATTTGAAAAATTTTTGATCAGAGAAAAATTAATTTTATCAGTTACCGAAAAAAAAACAAAAGTAAATACAGAATAAAGACAAATCTAGTAAAATAAAGATATCAGATACATTTTTTAACTATCTACTTTTATAAAATAAAATTTAATCACGTACTTATGTGTGTTATAAAGGAGAAAAATATTCTAGAAATCTATTAGTATTTTATAATTGGAAATAGCCCACATTAATTTTTTTTATATACATAAAAATTTAGCTATTTAACAAAATATCCTACTTTGGAACACGAAGTTTTCCCCCTATTATCTTGATATAACGCAGTCATCGCTCTATTAATGACGGTGCAGAAAATTACCCGAATTCCGACAAATAGCTTCAGCCGAGCAATTTTTACCGCTGAATCAGCCAATCATGTAAATCAATCACAAATAATTACCGTTGAATCGATGAGCGTACAGCCCAGCTACGTCGGTGGCTCACCTCATATACACGCTCAACCAAACAGACGGTCTAAAAAAAGCTGGAGCACGTGTTGGCCGCCGCCGTCGTTGCAGCTCACGCGCGCGCGCGCGGTTATAAAAAGCGGTTCATTCATCGGGCGGATGCGTATAGGCAGAGCGTAGGTACTCTCCTTACGCGTTCGCTCGCTGTTTACGAAAGTTTTAATAAGACTGCGCTCGCGTCGCGACGATACTGGCGGCGGTGAAAACAGCTCTTTTTACTCTCTGCGAGGAATCCAATTTCATTCTTGATACTCGGCCAACTTTACGCGAGCTCGCGGTGTTGGTCGCGAGGGCGCAGAATGGAAAAACGTGTGCGAGCGCGCGATTCAAGTCCATAACGACGTAGTTTTTTTTACGGTTGCGCATGCGCGTATGTGTATGTATGTGTGTATAGTCGGTATGGGGCAAGGTCGTCCCGTTGTGAGGATACTTCCGCTGCCCCAGCCCTCTCAATTTGCGTAAATCTTCGAATATCGAGACGATAAAGAGAGCGAAAGAGAGACTTACCCGCAACTTGGTCCTCCGTGAGCCCATACTCGGACTGTAACAATAAAAGAAAACGTCGTATTATTATTGACATAGTACTTTGTGGAATGCCTTTCCTACATGTTTCGTATGATATATTTATTGGGTTAATGTTATACATTGTATAGCCGCTGTGCGGCTAACCAGCGTATAAGAACATACATATTGATTGCTCATCGATTCAATTAATAGTTGAGTTTATAACATTTGGGGAACATTTTCCGGGAGAATTTTATGTATACTTATAGGTAAAACACGCTTGTTGGAGATACACATAAGTTGTTGAATATGATTGGAATATTATAACTCTAGATATGATTAGGTCTTACTTATTAAAGTGGTAAATAAATTGGAGTTAATTAAAATCATCAGAATAAGGCAATCGTATATATAATAGACCGAAAATTAGGAAATCCAACTATAACTACGTTGCTGTTGGTTATATTTATTCTTAAAATAATCTAGTTATTCAAAATATTGAGAATTGGTTCGTTAAAACCATGTAATTAAATCGTTTTTGTTTATATGTCGCATATAAAAATGATTCTTTGAAGACATTATTTTTTTTCATAGGCTTTGAAAAATTTTTATTTTTTAAATTCATATCTATAAAGAAAGTTCTAAAAATAATCGTTGAAACGTTTTCGAGATTTTTCGTAAAATATGAGAATAATACAATTTTATATTTATACGGGCCCAGACTAAAAAAAGTTATGTTTATTTTGACCAGATATTCAGTTATTTAATATTGAACAAGTAATATTATGTTTACCTCATACGAGACTATTTTGTGCTTTCTCAATAATATCATATAATTTTACTTTATCTCTGTTGTTTTACAATCGTCATTGCAGTAATATCACAAATAACATTTCAAAAGCATGCATAAATATTCAAGATTTATGAAAAATATTATTTTTTTCATTTGAAACAAGTTGTTTTACGCTTTTCTCTACATTGCAACCAGCTTAGCACTGTTAAAAATACCGTGCTTGTAAATTTCAACAAAACCTCGGATTTTGCTCGTTCCTCTTTCTCTTTCTCTATGTCTATCCATCTCTCCTTCCCTCCCTCTTTCTCTCTCGGCAATTGAAGGGAGCATATCTCTGTAGAGTTTCTTGCTTAGCGATAACTTAAGCTCCTTCGCGCACGCACGTACTTCATCTCTCACAAAATAACAAAGAACCTCTCGCTATATTTATTTATTCTCATGCTCGAAACGCACGTTTGATACGGAAGTAAAGGTAAGCTAATCTCCTCGAGTGATCATTCATACCCGCTCCACTTCTACTTATTAATAACCCACAGCCAACGCAAAACTTACTGATATCCGACGAATTTGAGGATCGATGTCGTTCGTAAGCCTCCTGAGCTTGTAATACTCATGCGTGTACTTCTTCGTGTCCGCCATTTCTATATTACAGCAGCCGGCAGAAAAGTTAAACCGCACACACACACATAAATATAATGTACAGGCTCACGTACTGCACGCGTCCAGGCGCACTTCTAACCCACTCGCGCTTATGGCTTCCGTCGCGACGCGCACGGTATAAACGGCGAGAGACTTTGGCCGATTGCCGCTGTGCCCGATGACACCGCCACCGCCACCGGCAACTAACACGCGCGACCGCGGGAAAGCCTGTCTGGATGATGGTTGTGTAGTCTCTCTCTCTCTCGTTCACTCTCTATCTTGAGACACGCACGCACACGTGCCTCTGAACGCGCGCCGCAACGACCGACGTCGAGGAGAAATATATACACATAGTCTTCGTTAGTTGGAAAGATGAGAAAGAGGCCGCCACGGAGAGAAAGAGAGTAAGATAGTGGAAAATCAGCGTGTTGCCGTCGTTCGTTTGGTATATTTGACGATGAATATAGATAAAAAACAAGGAAGAGAGAGAGAGAAAAGGAAATAAGTATAATTTGAAATATATATTCAGCAACGAAATGCATTAGTATAAGAATTGATAAATTTAGAAAAAGAAATTGCTTATGTGTGGATAAATGCGTGTATTTATGTCAACATCAGTTAATGTGGATACATAAAAAAATAATTGAAGCACGGTTGCATGTAAAATTAAAAAGAAAAAGGAGCATTCGAAGGCAGCATAAGATATGACAACACGTGTGTGTGCAAGTGTATTTTTGTATCCGAGTGCTTTAGCATGTCAATATACGTTATATACTCAGAGCAAATATTTACATTGTATTCATTCATATGTGTGTGTATGTTTGAACGCTCCTTTATGAATATGAATTGTTGAAGATGCATTTACATCTTTATCTTGCTGTCTCTATCTATATATAAAAAAGTAGCAAGTAGTCAGAAGAAAAAGTGCGCGCAACGCGTAACAAGACTCAGGGTAGGTCACTTCCTATATTGTTATAATAATACGCCCACTATAGAAGTGGCGGTCGGTCGCTTAAGTGGGTCGTTGAACGTGAAAATGCGTACGAATGTTAGCGGACAGATAATAAAAATAGAATCAAGGTCGAGTCAACCATGATGCACAAATGCAGGAGTTAAAAGTGACAGAGGAAGAAAGAAGAAGAAAAAGAGGAGAAAGAGAGCAGGAGAAAAACAGGGTAACGCGCCACTCGCGCTGCCTCAAGAAACATCGCTGAGCTTGCGGGCTTTTGGTGCTGGCGCCTAATTTTATTTTTATGAATACGATCTTCACGGGACCCTCGTGTTTACTTTTCTGTTTGTCTGTCTCTTTCTCTGCTTTTCCCTCTCGTTCTCTCTCCCTCTTCCTCTGTCTCTATAGTCGCTTGCTTTAATCATAATTTTGAGAAAAAAGAAAACTGATCAGAAATTTAAAGCAGGGAAATGCGAAAAATTGAATGTATAAATGAGGAAGTGCTATGTCTATCAAATCGCAATATAAACATGAGCAAAAGGTACTCAGCAGATGCTGTTTGATGACTCTGTGAATAAAGTACTAGTTTCTTAAAGCGGAGTCCCTAATTCAAATCTCATGAAGATTTTTATAAAACCAATGATCGGCTTTTACAAATAACAACACTGCTGTAGAAAGGTGGAAACTGCATGTCTTACCATACCCTTCCATTTCTACTTATACATATAAAGAATATTTATGATGCAGTTACAAAAAGTTTTTCCTTATTTATACCTCTGGGTAAAGATAAAACTAATATTTTTTTACGTGTTGTAAAATAATACAGTTTTTAAGATTTTAGAAACGAATTGAATAACGTTGAATGTACGTTTTCATCATAACGGTATTGGATACTACTTATGTCAGCAAAATTGGTGAACAGAAAGTTAAATGAATAAAAAGTTGTTTAATATTTGTTTGGGTTATCAAGCATAAATATGCATTAAAATTTAACAAAATCATTTTTCCATTTCAAAAAAAGTTTTCCTTAACTCGGTCGTGAAAGCAACAGCAAAAATATTTGATGCACACTTAAGCAATAAATTTTTTTGTAAGATAGGTCATGCAATAGACAAAAAAGTTTTGGAACTCAGAAAATCGATCTTGTGACATCGATTTTTCTGAAAAAAATTTAATATAATAAATAGTTTATAAGAGAAAACTAAAGTAGAAAAAAGAGCTTTAGTTTAAGCCAGAAATTTTCAGAATCACGAATAAACCATTTCCACGAATTCATATAACTTTTAAGAGTTTTATGAATTTTTGTCAGTTTTCCGGATGATAAAATTCCCGTAACTTTGCACACAATAGTCAGACTTGTGTTCCGAAGTTTCTTTAACTATTGTATATCCTATAGAAAGAGAAGAAATTTATTGCAGTGGTGCACCTGAAAATTTTTATTCGTTGTTTTTACGATCGAGTGAGGAGAAAATTTTTGTAGAATTGCATTTACACCTCGTCTTCTCAACTATGTAGTAGTGCATAATAGAACCTGGATGTCACATTTAAATTAGAACTCTGCTTTTGAATGATTTTGATATAGAAACCCATCCATTCCTCCATTAAGCCAATAGAGATATCGCGATAAGGCCGAGGTCTTAGTTCGTGCTGGAAAATGATAAAGTGGCATTTGTCAAGTGAATTCGCGTGTATAGCTCCACGTTGTTACGAAAAAATCAGACAGTCGACCCGCCTTTACGTGCGCACTAGAGTTTCATGAGCCGCACGTATACATCGATATTAAAGCTTCGAGTTGCGCGTGGAATTTCGGTGCGCGCACGTCTGTCCTCAGGCATCGCGCGATATCATTCGCGATGTTGATACGAGAGATGTATCGTGCATCGTCTATCTCGGCTAAAGAAAATTGGAAGTTGCATATGCCATTCTTTCGCGAAGCTTGGATGGTGTGCATACATGCATATGTATGTATTTTTAGTAGAAAATGTTACTGCTGCGTGGTTGTATGTGTGTGTGTGTAAACTTGTTTGAAGCCAAAAATAAGAGGGAGAGTCCGAAATAGTGACTGTTTAACATTTTTATGGAATAATTTTCGTTTATCTTTGGCTATTTTTCATTTTGACACGGTTTTTGATAACCGAATGTATTTTGCTTAAAGATACAAATTTAGATGAATTATCACTTATGGTATCACTACCTCACGTGTGTTAGTTCCCAATCGCATCTACATTGATTGGCTTTAAATTACATTCTGTTTGTTACATCACAAGATAGTATTAGTATATTTATTTTGTTGTGCCAATAAGTTTTTATATCGAATTATAATTATAATTAATTTAAAAAATAGAAATTGAGCACATATAGGTATAAAGGATTTCTTTATCAAATCGTTATGCATGGTCAATTCATTTCTAAATTATATTAAACCGTTCTCACTCCACCGTGAGTAAGACTCGCTTGTGTTAATGGTGCTTGCAATGCTGAGGGTATATCATATTTATAAATATGCAGAGCGCTTCTTACATGTGCCAAGAAGTGAACGAGCACTGGGTATAAGCAAAGGCGTTATTGTGTGAGCTTGCGACAAAACATGTTATTAAAAGAGTTTGCGCCGCGCTTCCTGTCTCATAACTTTGTCTCGTGACAATAAGGTAATGGAGGAATTTTGCACGCCCCAAGAATCGAACGACAAATCGGGCAGGTATGCAAATTTCGTTCTCAGCGTCGTAAATCTTGAGAGTCGAGAAGAGCTCTGCTGGCGATAGTTATATAGGTTAATTAAGCCTCTTCGCTGCAATACGCTGTTCTCATCTAAGCTG
Organism: Torymus tubicola; assembly: GCA_035583055.1. Lineage (NCBI taxonomy): Eukaryota > Metazoa > Arthropoda > Insecta > Hymenoptera > Torymidae > Torymus > Torymus tubicola. The sequence continues at coordinate 10,406 of JAWWEQ010042240.1, read as the reverse complement.
GCGCTAGTCTAAACAAGCAATTATTTGCTCGATTATAATGGTCGAGAATTTCTCAATACGTCGATGAAGAATTTGTGATATGTATGCGATGTAGAAACTTTTATTAATGAGTAGTCAATATTTGCCATTATTTATTTTTACTTAAAATCTTTGTTAGCGTAATAATTGGTTATATGCTTGTTTTTATTTTCATCGCTCTGATTCATAACAGGAAAAATCAAATTATCATGTAAATAACTTCAGTACGGTTTTTAAGTTCATACATATACCAAATAATTATTACAAAAAGCTATAAACAAGTTTAGTCGCCATTACTGAACGTATACATTATTAAAATAAAGAAGAAAATCCCCAAACTTCTGTTGAAAAGTGAAATTTTCGAACAAGTTCACCCTGACGAAGAAACCAGCTAATGGATCGTTATGTTAACAAAGTTCCGAACAAACGAGCATCCGCTTTACATAGACTTTCTCGCCGACCAGTCCATATCCCAATTTCAGATGGCATTTCATGAATACCCAAATTCCAGCCGCCGTACTTATATCTACATCGGCCGCAAAATCTACTACCTCCCCATCCCCCAAGCGCTCAGTTCGTTCTCTCCAAAAATATTCGTCCGCGGGCAGCGGGCCCTAGGATATATGGAAACAATCGATGCAAAGTATCCCGAGCTACCTACATAGCCTCGCAGCAAAGTTATTCCACGTCCGTGTCACATAAGCTTCGTCGCGGATAGCCAGAACTGCACATGTACAACATCTACACATACACACACACAGTCCGAGATTTACAACGGAGAGAAAGTCTCGCACGCATACTTATACATAGACGGCTACTCGCTTGCGTGCACCAAACACGTGCAGGGTGCAGTGTTGCTCGCCACGCGGAAATCTGCTCGGCCAGTCGTAACTCTTCCCGCGTGGCTCGAATTCGTAAGTTCGGGACAGTTACGCTTCTCCCCCCTTCCCCTCACCCCCTGCTAGTATTCTAGCGTCGCCGTATAAATATTCGGCGGCGGCAGCGGCGTCCCTCTTCTTCTCTCTTTCAGCCTCTAAATTTCGAAACGAACGCGCCCGGAGAAAGAAAGAGAGAGAGAGAGAGAGGGAGGGGGAGAGACATGCGCGAGACAAGGTCGCGAAACTGGGTCGAGTCGCCTCGTTCTCTCCCTCTCTCTCTCTTTTCCCTTGTTTCCTTCTTTTCAGCACGACCCGTGCGCCTGACCTCTTACAAATTCCCGAGATGCCTGAGTCCACTGTATACTACATACGGAGTGATATTCGCTGGGTTTGTATGCACACGTGTGTATGTTTGTGTACACGCACATTTCGTGCACGGAACGCATGATATATGTGTACACGAGCGTGGGGCTAATTGACTAGTTGAGTAAATTTACATGTGGAATGGAGGATAGAAGATGCAACAGCGACGATCGACTGCACGACATCGAGGAGAAGCGATTCCTTTGTACGCGTTCCCGCGGCGCTTTGATTGTGTCTATCTTCGTGGCTGGATATATATGTATAACTCTATTGACTGAATACTTAGGAATGCGATTCGTTTCTTTCCGTTTGATTTCAGCTTTGCGAGAATTTAGCTCTTCTTTCAAAGCAGTTTAGAAAAGCTATATTTTATATCAATGGAGATGATGTCGGCCAAAAACATTTTAATCGAATTGAATAAGATTTTTGTTAGAATTAAAGTTTTTATTAACTTAAACAAAAATACGTATACATTATTTTGATTTCGACGAAAATAGATAGAAATTTATAACTGAATAAAAAAAATATTTGAAAAAATGCTAGATGTTTTTATTTTTAGTCACTCGCTATTTTACGAGAAGACTAAATTCCTCCAGACGGTGTCATCTCGGAAAATATAATGACACGTCTCTGAGAAAGCAATTTGCTTCGCGCCATAAATAAAAGTGTTTGTGTATAAATATGGAATATAAACGTTTGCATCTGCAGCTAGTAGTGCTTTCATCTTATATGATTAGTTACTTTTATTTTTGGAAAGATGGAAATATTAATGCAGCAGGGTCTTTAACCTTCCACGAATGTACAACTGGATAAATTTAGCTCATCGGCTTTCGTTTCAAATGAAAATTGGCCAAACTGCGTACATGGCACGTATGATGTTAATGTAACCATTAATGAATATGTGCACATATTTCAACATCACATATATTCAGAAGGAACTTAAAAAATTACTATACTAATTTAAAAAATTAATGAGGTACTCGTTGGATAAGAATTGTTATTTTACGTTAACAGACACTGTGTGACAAATTTCTTTTCTCTAATTAATAATAACCTTGACAGGATTAATTAATCTATGGATACTAACTTGGAAATGCTTTCCATCTAGTTGCAAAAGTCGACATACAAAATTTTAAGAAGAACTGATGAAAAACTTACACTTATTTTTCTCGTTTTGCCATCAATTTTGCTTGTCAGACGTCTTAATCTTCCGTATTCATTTGTGTACTTTCTTTCCACGTCGGTCATTTTTAGATAACTTTTTTTACTCAACTTTCACAATGTCAGTTGAAATGAATAGTATTCTTGAACGAACTGCTCACTATAACTTTACCGCGTCACTTTTTTTTTAAATTATTTCGAGCTTTTTGTGTATACATTAATACCGTTGTCTATCAAGGTTAATCATAACTTAGCCAAACTTTTAAATAAAATATTGATTACTGTCTTGAGAAGTATAAAATAACTTTTAATAAATAAACAAAAATGGATAAAAAAATTTAAAAAATGGAATACTAATTGGTGCAATACCCAAGCACATATCGTCGCCGAGCAAAGCAACGACATAAAATTCACTATTTTCTAGCAGCACCGCTTTCTTCCATTACTCTCAAAGTTGCCACCGGCGAATTGACCTCTCGCAGTGTAGCTATATACTTTGTCAGCCAATATTTCGTCCTATCCAAGCGCAAACCACGCACGCGCTTAATTACCACGGATATACTAGCTCACTCGCGCGGATCCGCTCGTCAAGCGTGCGCAAACAGCTCGTCCGTCCTGACTCACACTCTCACTTCCGCCTCTCTTTCTCGTACATACGTATGTGCGCGTGCGTCTTGCTATCAGCTCCCCGCGCGTATAATAAGGAAGAGGACGACACTCTTTAAATTTAGCATCGAACGTTCGAGGCCGTCTTGCCCCGTGCGCACTATGCGGCTATGCAGATTTTCGCGACGTTGACTAACGCGCTTTTGCGCGAGGCCCGCGCTATACTGAGGATTCTTCTTCTTCTTCGCCCGATTGGCCGCATCATCGTCGTCCGCTCTTGCTTGCTGCACGCGCGTCGCTTATAGCTGCCCTTTTGTATTATTCGCCCGCGCGACGCTCGTCGCTCATGTGCCAAGACAGCTGCATGCATACAGTATGTTTATATAACTATATATATATACATATACGTGTGAGGTGTACATTTCGTCTTTCTCGCGCGACGAACGTGACACGTGCGACGTGAGAGATAATGGCCTCGGCGGTCCGCGCGAGCTGCAGCACTGACGAGCTTGAGGCGGACGGCCGTCTGCCAGTCTTTGAAGTCCACGGGAAGTATAATGAGGGATCCGCCCGCGTCCGAGAGCTGTGGGAAATTCTGGATGGTGCACTGGCCACGTTAAGCGTGGAGCGAGATTAGCTGATAATTTCGTTGAATTTGGCAAGAATTTTCACAAGATATCTAGAGTGACTGGTTATTTTTAGGAAACGTTTCCTTGGAAATTCATTGAATTTTCTACATAATTAATCTCTGTAATAATTTATCTTGTACATTCGTTACATGAGGGCGCGTTTGTTATTCACAGTGCAATAATTAAATTTATCAAATAAATACAAGAAGATTCATTAATACTTTATAAATACTTTTCATTATTGTCCAATTTAAAACAGCGTTGTTTTTATTATAATAAAAAAAAACCTATTCATAATGAAATTTTCATGATGCACATTTAATTAAAAAATGTCAATAGTAAAAACAACTTGAATTCATTGCATTAACATTTCATCGTGCAAACGTGGTAAAATTCGCAATAAGCTAACAAAACTGGTTAACCAACATAACATATTTTCTTCAAAATAAAGTGCACTTTGGTACATCGTGTATACAGGGCTCGATGATATCGCGCTCGTATTTCATTTCTACGCGGGATTTCATTCCTGGCAGGACGCGCGCATACGCATATACACCAACGCGCTTCTCTTGCATTAGCGTGGAATGTCTCTGCGGACATTTGTGAACTCGCACGTGATATCGCGCTATATTGAAATTTTTTTCAGCTGCCATATCTTGGTTATTGAATAATACCCTGCAAGCATATTTGACGCAGGTATTTTCGTTATGAGTAATTGTGCTGAGTAGAGTGTTAAACTTATATTATAATTAGTTTTCGATGACAAGTATTTTAGGTCATTAAATAATATAGATAACTGCATATTATTAAATTAAATTACTTCGAGTATGTATATTATTATTGTTTGCACTATGCTTATTCTTTATATAGAATTTAATAATAGAAAGCTATTATAATAATAGAATCGAAAGAATATTAAAAAATCGTTTAATAATCTAGGAACTTGAAGACTGCAACAACTAGTAATTATTTTTATTATTGATAGATGGTAATCACGAACGTCGGGTCGTTCATTCTCATACTTTTTTTATAGCGAAAAAGAATTGGACACGTTACGAGATTATTTTTAGACTAGAATGGGAGGGAGTGGTCACCCGTCATCATTTCGAAGTCATAAAAAGTATTGATTATGCGCTGGTTCCCAATTCCACCCACGTGCTTTTATTTCTTTAAGAGAGCGACTCGCTATCAATTCCCGATATCACGATCTGAGTGCGTGCAGAATGGCTCAATGAGCGCGTACGTGTCAGTGGTGCGTTATAAAATAATATATTTAATGCGGTAATATAGTGAATTCAGTTAAAAATATCTCCTCAGATATTTCGTAATTGTATATTCTATTTATAACAGTATTAAAAAAAATTGGTTAAGATTATTAAACTTTCAATACTCTGTAGGTGGTCGGTTAAATAAGTAAATATATATAAAACTCATATTGTTGATAATTACGTTAATTAGATTCGGTTATTACATTTTTCATTAAAACTTACAAAGTATTAGAATCAGCTGCATTCTAAGACATTTTATTTTTTTAGAAACTATACAAGCTTATGCTGATGCTATTATAAATGTGGTTTGCTTTCATAAATAGTATACTGTAATTTCAGATTGCTATAAAATTTTAATTAAAATATTCAGTGTATGAATTTTTTTGAGGTAATAAGATTTTCATTGAAATATTCCAAACTAGGTAGTATTGATACTATTTGTTTTCCCTACTATTATATTTTTCATTATTCAATACCGTTTTTCATTATTTTTATAAACTAATTAGGTTATTATTTTTAACACTGTCATAAGCTCTTCCAATAGTAAACAACAACTCTTTTTATATACTAATCAATCAACCGTTCTAAAAATATTATTTTAGTTTTGCACAAACTTTTGAGCAAATTTTTCTTGAAATTTCACAAAAATACGATGCAAATTAAGTTACATCTCTCATTCCGAACCCTACAAACAACTTTGAAGTATACTGTAGCTTCATTCAAAACAATGATATTTGAAAACAAGTTTTTGCTGTAGAAAGTTTTTGCAAGCCATATACATTTGACTATCTCGATGACACAAAATAAATGTGAAAATTTTTCGTTATTCAACTTCTCTTCATTGGAAAAGCTTTGAAAAAATTTCCGCAGGGTTTCGAATTCCCCCCAGTAAACACGTGCGCGAAATATCCAAAGAGTCGAGCGTTATACACTCGATTCCGAAAGGCGCGGCCGGTAACAACAGCAACGGCTGCAGCAGTCTCACTCTTGAAACCGCCCCTGGGCCGCTACAACATCGCCATCAGCCGCTGCTGCCATCCGTCGACGACAACGACGGCGTGTGTACGTGCGCGCGCGCGAACGGATAAAGAGAAGTACATCGTGGCTCGCACGTACGGCACGTCAGCACTCTCTTTCTTTTTCGCCCCCCTCGCTTCCTCGGGTACACCTTGGACACACACATACATATACACACCTATGACTCCAGTCGAGTGTTAATGACCTATCGATTGATTATATTGCCGCAGTACCCAAGTGGGTCAGATTAAAGAAGTAGAAAACAAGCTTTTCTCTCACCCTCCAATGAGAATGACAGAAAGAGAGACAGAAAACTACGTTTTGTCGACGCCGTCGGCGATACTAGGTGCCCGGATATTAAAAATTCGACAGGACGTCAATCTTTTATCGATAGGAGATGAATTAGGAGAAAGAGAGAGAGAGAGAGGGAGAGAGAGAGAGAGAGAGAGAGAGAAGTAGTAGCGAGGAAGAGAGAGAGGGTTCAATTAGCGTCTGAATTGAAGCTTTTCGTCGAGAAACGTTTTATGAATTTTCGGATTTATGAGCTCTTGCGTGCTGATCTGGAAGGTGATTGATCACCTGCGATGTCGTCGTTTGAGTAATCGCATTTTACTTTAATACATATTATTTCATTTTGATGGTAAATAATGTTGAAAATTTTGGAAATGATGAATTTCATACGGAAAAAGCATTAATGTAATAACAAAACCCCTAATACAAAATATCTATCTGTTTATAAATGTTTTATTTCCCAGTGTGCAACAATTATTCTATATCAACCATAATATTTATTAACTAAAAAAGATCCAATACTGCCTACATTTATGTACGCAATATCGGCATGCATTCATGTAGTCCATAGATTTTCCTTGATAGTAGCATCTTTTACAGCAATACAGTGCAGGTAAGATCGATGACGTTTGAACACTAACGCATCTTTGTTATATCTAAACCGGTTTATTTCCAACAATGCCTAAGTCAACCTATTAAAATCAAGGCACTCGCCTTTCCTTAGACACTTCAATATATGCAGCGGGTAATTCACAAGTTTGCTCCTCGTCTCGCCGACGGATAGAAACGCGCGCCTTCGATTGTTCGAATTCCAGCTAGCTCGACGCGTTTACAATACACACAGCACGCGCGGGCGTACTGTTGGGTATGCATCTCATCCCCTCTTCCTCTTTATCCTTTTCCACCCTCGCTACAACGGGACTATTTCCACTGAGGCAAAAGTGCAAAGAGCATAAAGAAACAGGAGCGCGCGGCTGCGATGAGTCGCGCATACCCTCGGAGCTGTGCACTCCGTTAACCGCAGATAGCTATAGTTTGTTTGTGCTACAGCCGCACGCCTAATTAATTAGCTCTCTCGAATTGGAAATTGCACGGCCGATCCTGTTTCGCGCGCCGTCGATGCATGGCTTTCCACTCACGCCGGCTGATGGGATTAGCCAAACTCGGTTTTCTCAATATTACGAGGCTGCGCGCGCACGACAGTGTCATTCATGGCGCGAGTTTGAATAAATTAGTTTGACCTGATTTTTTACGTTATATACTTGCAACGCGTTCACAGCTAGATTTCAGAGGTGTTTCGTTAGTTTGCTTTTGATTGTGGATGATTTGAAGCTCTGAACGTAATTAAGACAATTTTCTGATATTATAGTACCATTGAAAAATAGCAATCATATACAATATTTGAAAAAAATTTATTATTACGTAAATCGACCAATAAAAGATTACAAGTACGAAAACTGCATTTTTACCACGTATATTATTTATTAAAAAGAAATGTTTTAACTTTGTTGAAAATGTAATTAAAATATCTAATTGATAAATATTTGTGATAAAAAAGAGTATATATATTTTATTCTAAAAAACAATCTTTATTAATATGTATTGAAAGATATATGCGTTAAGATAACCCAACAATCGTTGCCGCTGTGTACTTACTATTATAATAAGTATATTTACCAAGCATTTTACTAGATTTATTTTGCCTTAAAAATCTGCATACACGGTAGGTTCCATACTTTGTATATTATGTAAATTTAGGGACGTTTAGCAAAGTGATATTAATATTATTCAAATTAATCTCGAAAAATAATTTACGTTGCTTATGAAACAGCTATTATAAGAGATTGACGTACATATATACAAAGTCTTGTAATAACCTTTAAGTGATATTTTTGAGAAACAAGCTTAAAGTGGATTTCATTACATGGTTTTGTTGTAAATGTAATAACACGGTTGGCTTCTTCCGTGCTTTATCAACATTCCGTATAACAAGGCAACTAATTAGCACAGCCCTCTTCCTCTTCCTGCAAAGGTCAAAACCCACACAGGGGAAACTTTTTGTTCTCTTTTCTCGCGATTTTAATGAAGGTCCGCAGAATTACTTATTTTGGATGTTACACGATATTGAAACAGTTATTTTTAGTTGGTCAGGGTTTATAAATACAGCTTTATCAGCAGAAAATATTTAAAAAGGCGTTAAATATATATGTTAACGTTGTAAGGTAACAGTTTATTACGTATATGTGCAAATCTCACCAACGCTGCGAAAAACTTCGAAAAATGGACCCAAAATTTTTTTTCCGACGACACCTTTCAAATTATATTTTTCTTGTTGGTTACGGTATCTAGAAAAGATATCTGTTGTTGAACAAAGTTCATCGAAGAGTATCATTTTTCTGGGACCAATAATCAATTGTTTAAAAATGATTAAAACTAACTCTAGTTTATTTCTAAATCATTCCACCAAAAACAACTTAATAAAAAATTTGGAAAAAAAGAAAATAAAACTAAAGAGTGAATACTTTCTAAATCTTTTTTCAGAATTAAAAAATGTTGAATCCTTAAAAAGTTACGCCAGTTTGAAGATGAGCCTAAAATACACGTCGTTAATGGCTGGGGCAATTGTTTACCTTTTCACACCATTTTCGTGAATATTTGTGTATTTTAAGCTCAACTTCAAATTCATGTAACTTTTGAAGGATTTAACATTTTCTAATTCTGAAAAAAAATTTGGAAAGTACTCACTCTTTAGTTTTATTTTCTTTTTTCCAAATTTCATATCAATTTATTTTTCGTGGAATAATTTAGAACTAAACTAGAGCTACTTTTAATCGTTTTTAAACAATTGATTATTGGTCCCAGAAAAATGATACCCTTCGATGAACTTTGTTCAACAACAGATATTTTTTCTAGACACCGTAACCAACAAGAAAAATCTAATTTGGAAAGTGTCATCGAAAAAAAATGTAGGGTCCATTTTTCGGAGTTTTTCGCAGCGTTGGTGAGATTTGCACATATATATATCGGTGCATATAATAGTGTATACTCACAAGATTGATGGTGACGATGAGGTCGTACTGCTGCCGCTGTCCCTTCTTCTTGTTCTTGCCGGTTTTGACGCAGGCCGCCTTCGGCGTAACCTTGACCTGGCCTTTTTGCGCGCTGGGTTTGGTGGCGGGCTTGGCGGTTGTCTTGGCTCCGGGTGCCACCTTCTGACCAGCGGCGAGGGGCGCCTTCTGCCCAGCCGCGCCCTTTTGATTAACGTGCCCAACGCCATCGGCCGGTTTGTTGCGGGCCTATAAACAACAATTACATCCTCATTATTTTCTTCATTTAAGCATATATATGTATTGCGTGTGAAAATATCACTCAGAGATAAAAAAAAAAAGAAAATTTGCATTGCATGGTAAGGAACTTGGACTAAAAGCAACAAATTTTTGAAAGATCAGCGACCGAGTTTCGAAATTATGTTGAATGTGTTCTATCGGATGATTCCACGTCAATAGTCGTGAATGGCAGCGTTTTGACAGGTTCGAGTGGCAGGTTTCAGCTATGAATTCTCGTTGTTTTCTTTTGAAATTTTTTGTCGTGCACAGTTGTCACCGACTCTTAAAATAACATATACAAAACCAATAGAATAGATAATATAAAAACAATGTAAAAACGAGGAGGAAATATTTCTAAAACTTGACGTCTTTCACTTTATTATATGAAATAATCACGAACTGAAAAATTTTGAAGTCGTTGCTTCTCGAGCATATAAAAACGGGCATCACAATTTCGAAACACGTGCAAACAGTCCACAACGCATTTCCCTGTATTCCATTCTTTCCAACTTCCTTTATCTCGTTCTTTCGTTATCCTGCGCTGCTCCATCCAGGCGCGACGCTAGAGACTATTTTGTTTCCTCCGTTCGATGTTCTCTCGTGCATGCGGCAAACTCGGCCAAAGGTTGCCTGCCTGCCCCGCTGCAGTTCCGTCCATTCACGACTTTAATCTCGAGATGAGCGAAGCTTGCCCGTGGTAACTCGGGATTCGGTAGGGGGAAAAAAGCTTTTTTATATATATACATATATGTGATGCTCATCGCCAAAAAGATAGGGACCAAAATATGTATATACGTACATGTAGATGTTGTGTACGAAATCTATGTACGCTACGTATATGTATATATA
>JAWWEQ010042229.1:0-17887 GCA_035583055.1 Torymus tubicola | reverse complement strand
TATATATACATACGTAACATGAACGTCCCTCCTCCTTCTTCCTCCACAGCTGCGAGAGAGAGAGAGAGAGAGGAGAGGAGAGGGTGAACCCGAAAATATACATTTTCACTCACCTTTAAATTTCACGTTATGCGTGAAACAAAAGCCCACTCTCTTTCTCTCTCTCTCTTCGCGATAACAGCGTACGGGCGCAATTCCATATACCTATACGAGGGAAATAAGAATTACGGTCGGTCGTTGCGCCCAGCGCCACACCGCTTAACCAGCCAGTCGTTTGCGCTATCCTCGCGAGCGAGTTTACGTCCCGCATCTGTTGCCCGTTTCCATTACGAGCGTCTTTCTTTTCTCTCTCTCTCTCACATACACACTCACACCTATATACATATACATAGCTCAGGCCTTTTATTCCAAGAAGTTCTCCAGAGGTTTTCGGGGCGGCCGCCCTTCGGATATTAAAAAGTTCCGCGTCCCTCTTACATCATTCCGAGAGATTGGGCGCCGCCCGGTGCAGTCATCGTTCACGCCGGAGAATTCAATTTTCGCTGGGATTGGGACCCCCTACCTCCCTTTCTCCCAAACGATGACTTTTTCTCATGCGACGGCTGTTTTTCTCTCGCGCTCTCGTTCCTCGCCGTTCTCTTTATTTTATAGTGAGACGGGGGTTGGAGGAAGAAAATATGTGCGCGCGTGTGTGTGTGTAGGTGAGATTGGGCGAATGTCTTTATCGGAGTATTAAGCTTTCCGATATAAGTTGACCTAAATAACATGTGTATACGGTTCCATCGATATTAAAATTTCAATCTTACGTCGAAATTTTAAATATATACTCCCCTGGCGTAGTTCTTTTTTTTATACGGATTTTAATATAATTTTCAATATTATTCTTAAACTATCGAGTTATAATTAATCAATAATTATATTGTTCCATCGAAAACCAATGTTTCACATTACCCGTTAGACATTGTATGGTCTTGAAAATAAAATAGAATAGAAAAATCTTTAGTATATAGCAAAAATTCATATCCGACGAACATACGTAAAAATATATCCTTGAAAGACAAATTTTACAATAGCGAAGCCATAAAGAGCCGCATTATCTCGAAGATGCAATTAGCATGAAAAAGAATCCAAAGCGGTGCGGCAAAAGACCAACTACTATACTATACGTATATACTATATATATAGCGATCGAGTTTCGGCGCGCGTGACTCTCGGCTATCGCGTGTCTCTCTTCTATACATATATATAGATGATTTCCATGCCGTGAGAAACTCCTAGACGAGACCGCGCCGACTATCCTACTTTTCTCGCTTCTTCTCCGCTATATCGCAAAAGCCGCACATCCACCAGTAGCATTCAAGCCAAACTCGCAGTTCTACGACTATACGCGTCTTCCCGGATATATACATACATATATACGTCATACATATACAACTATATACAACTTGTGCGCATCGCTATATAAAAGGGTTGAAATAGACACACGGTGAAAACGCGATCGACGATTCGCTGGGGGGCCGTCGACTATACACCATACACTTATATATATCTATATATACGCACATGAAAACAGGTTCAGCGCATGGACCAAAGCACCCCTCTTGGTTAACGAATCTTCTCACACACGCGGTGCGGTGCGTCTCTCTGCCAGGGGGGTAACCGGTTCTTCGTGCTGGCTATCTCCCTCCATACGATCCGACGACAGGTACGGACCCCCAGTGAAGACGACCCCCCCTAGTAGAGAGGGATGCTGAGCATACGATGTTGACCAATGGAGAGATATTTCCGGGACTCTGGCGCCGAAGTTGCCCTCCAATGATGATCGTCCTTTTACGTTTTTACGTCTTGCGATATACATTTATTTACGTTGTTGTTTTTTTTTTAAGGTCGAGAGGTAGAGAAGGCGGGGGGTATACACGTTATAGACGTTATACGCGCTGATAGTGGGGCAATACACACATACGTACATACGGAGTAAATGGTATCTAGGAGAAACTTGAAATATACGGAACTAAAAGTACGCCAGCTGCTGTTGCTATACTGCTACACATGTCCGTTTTCGCAAGTATATGTGTGTATATATATACGCCCGGACGTTATATAGGAGTTATCGCTCTTATACTGTCACTGTGACTACTCCCTTCCACTATTGCACCTTCAGTGTACATAATGTGTGTACGCACAACGTCCGCGTTCGTTGGCACGTAGAGAGAGGGAAAAATCTCTAGAGGATATATACTGGTAGAGGAAATAGTTGTTCCGGCTTGGGATTTAAACCAGAAAAATGCTAATGCGCATCTCTTTTTCTCTCTCTCTCTCTCTCTTTCTTTTCTATCTTCTCGTTTCCTTACCTCTCTAGTTGGATACACGAAAAACCGTTGAACCTATATATATACGCATCCATCCACATGCCGAAATTTACCAGGACTTTTCTTCCCCCCCTGTTTTATTTTTCTCATTTGTACGGGCTATATATATATATATATGCGCGCCACGTGGAGCGAGATCGCCCGACAAAGAGGTAAAAAGTATAGTCCCGGTTTGTCTGTCTCTCTCTCTCTCTCTCTTTTCGACAGAGAAAGAGACGAATTACTCCGACGCGCGAGTCGCAGCGCGTGCACCCGCGCGCGAGCGCGTTTCGCTGAACAGAATACCGGCTTTTCGGTGGCCTACTTTTCTCCCGTGCACACGCCGGAAATGCTGCGAATGGCGAGATTTAGAGGGATTTATTTTTAGTTTGATGTCATTCTCTTTCTCTCTCTCTCTCTCTCTCTTCCTCTACCTCTCGCTCTCTCTCTCTTTCACTTTTTTTGCTGCAACACTATTCGCTGATAATAATAAATTCAAAGCGTGCGCGGATTCCATACATTTTTTACTACTAAAATGTAATATATATGTATATATGAAAATGTTTACTTTTTTATGTGCACGAGCAAGTTTCGTTTCACGTGTATTTTTCAACAGACTAAGAGAGAGAGAGAAAGAATATTTTAATGTATCTATACGCCGCGTATTTTTAAAAGTATTTTTAATAATAAACCGGATTATAACGTGCGAGACTTCTACGTATTCAACGGACGTTTATTTATTTCCATTCTCGTTAATCATTCTAATACATCATTGGAATATCTGTATTATACACTATTTAAAATAAACTCTCTCATCAGGCAGTCCGTTTGAGCGTCGTGACTTTAGTTCGGCCAATGAAGTGGAGGCTAATATGCTCTTTGAGCAAAATCCAATATAAATTTCCATTTCAGGGATTTCTATAACAGCCGCCGCCGTCGGCCAAAGAGTTGTATTTTGCTTCGCGAGTACAGCGGTTAAAAGCGTTAAACTATATTACAATCAACTTCATAAATATTTCTATTAATGCGAAAAAAATAACTGAACCAGAGATGAACCGAAAAATCGCTGTAAAAAAAAACTCTATTCTAATCGCTGAGTCGATTAAAAAAATGTATGTAGGTGCCACGGTAAAATGTATTTGTTTTCTCGGAAAAAAACTAGTGTAGAACGATGTAAAACATTATTTTGAAAAAATTATTGTATGAGAGTACTTTATGTTACAGTATAAAAATGTAAACTCTCTTTTGATACTCTACTACTTTGCCACTACAAACATGTTGTCATTTGCGATACACGATTTCTTTATAAATGGAAAAGAGACTTCATTATTACCGTATAAGGCAAAATATAGTTTCCACGCGAAATGGAATAATAACACATATTTTAACAGGTAAACAAATCTACTACCATGCAGTACATTGAAAATATTCTATAATCATGCCAGATATTAATTTCTCACAACAAACTGTATTTTTTCGCCATCATACTCCATATCCAAATCAAGGCAATAATTCAGTCCAGTAATACCCGTCTCTTATTCGTAATGTACACGCGCTTTGGCAGCGAACTACCGCGCAAATTCCACAGCAACTGACGCTAAATAATTCGCTACAGCTGTCTAATACGAGTAATAATGGCAAACATTTCATCTCGCGTATATACCAAATGCACGGAATACAGACAGGGGAAACCCTTTGCTCCTCTACTTCTCGGTATATGAATCCTTCCAGTCGAGTGCAAAAGAATCTTCGCGAATTTTTTCGTAAAAAGCACACGCGTGCACTTTTGATCTAGCCAGCAGAGTATGTCCTCGCGATATTACACAAATACATATATACATATACGTTTACATGTGTATATACGCGAGATATGAGGTCGCATCGTTGCAGGTACGTGCTTTCTTTGAGCGACGTTGACGCATATGCGTGTACTCCGTGCAGTAAAGCTGTATATCCTACTCCCTGTAGTTCGACGTAATCCAACGACGTGTGCGTATGCTCATACTCACTGAGAATGTACTAGGATTTTTCTAATTACGCGATCCTTTCGCAGCACACAGCTCTTTACATCATGAAGTGTGCGTATAGCGTTAACTTCATCAGGAAGTGGCCATGAGCGACGGTATATGATGATTTTTTTTTTTTTTTTTTTATCATGTAGTTTTGACTGATATTTTGGCTTTATTTCTCTCTCCCTCAATCCCTGTCCGGCTATGATAAAAGTATTTTTACTCTGAAATTTCGGTGTACGTCAAAATATATAACGAACAATCAGCGAAGATAAGTGAACGTATGATAATAAAAAGTCCCGGTGCTATATACCGCTTGACGTCAGACAGACGCATATATTCGTTTCGTTTGTATGAGGCGCAACAGTAGAGAAAGCAAGCTAGACTTTTTTTCGCAATTCAACGTGAGACATTTACGTCAACGGAACGCCAACGGAAAGCTGCCAATTAAGCGCGTCTGCTATATACGCGCGCGTGAAATCTCTTCGCGCGCGCGCGTCTTCTGTGTGCCGCGCGCACACGACAAACACTTTGAACAACGCGAAACGTACGCGGCGCGAACAACGACTCGACAGCCGACTTGATATTGGACACCGGTATTCACTTTCAAGAATATTCCTGTAAGAGGTAAAGAGGGGTAGAGGAGAGGAGAGCAAGAGAGATGGAGAACCTATGCTTTTGGAGACACGACAAAGGCGAGCCTTTGAAAGTAGCGGTGATAAGGAGTTTCAGGCCATCCAAGGATATCCCGTGATGCGATCGATTGAGAGATTGACGGTGACGTGGATGATGGCGAGGAGATGCGAAAGAGGTTGTCGATTAATAAAAACTTTGTGGATGGTTACGTTGAGATCGAACTGCGAAAGTCGACGTAAATGTGTAAATTTAGTTGCGCTATGTTGTAGTTAGAAATGCATTGTTGTATTTTAAAGGAAGACGACCTCGTTACTAGGTATATTAAAGACAATGTAGTACAATAAAGCCATATTAAAGAGAATTCTATAAATCTTTGTAAGTTAAAAATTCTTTAGATTGCATTTGTTCTACCGAAAAATGAGCTCCATTATGTTGAAAGAGTATAAAGTGAATAGAGAATTCTTATAAGAATAAAGAAATGAGAAAATTTTCAAAAGCAATGCAATAAATCAAGTGTACGCCTAAGTGTTCGCCTTTGCCTTTTGATTTCTCCGCTGAAATAGGCAAAGCTCGGATATAATTGGAAAATCGGCCCGTCCCTAAAAGCACTTTAGCCTCTTTCCATAGCATGGAAGACAAAAGATTGTGTGTAGCTGAGGAAATGGACAATTTGAACGTTTTAAGCTTTTTTCCTGCTATATACCAAAAATTTTATAATTATTGATATTGTTCTTTAGAATTTCGTGCGATGCATAATGGATGAGTTGTAAGACGCAGACTGTTAAACGTAAAGGATAAAAAGAACTTTTAATTGTATTACTGAACTTTTGAATAACGATATATACATAATAATTAATTGTTTTCGAAAAATTATTAATGTTTCGGTCGACCAGTTTACCATTTGTAATTTAAAATTGATGTCATCAATACTTTTCATTTCTTTTAGTTTAAAACCACTTAAATAAACAATACAAAATAAATTAAATTTACATTTCCGATGAGCTTTTCTTCGTCTGCTCGTAATGTCTGTATTGCCACCGAGCATCGCACCAAAATATACACGTACTAACGAAATACCACTCGAAAATATTTGCCCCCCCCCCCTCCCCCCACGAAAGGCCCTTACAAATGACCATGGAAAACAAAAAAAAGCGCGTGAGTACAAGATATATGTATGAACAAAACAAAATGAATGATGGAATGGAACGAATGCCAATGATGATGGGGTAATAATGAAGCAACGTTCAAAAAAAAAAACGTTGAAATAAAACTCAGCGGATAGACGCTTATCTTTTGCAGAGGGTTAGCGAACGATAGAGGAAAAGAGAGCTCACCACCGACACTCGTTGTTTCGAGTGAAAGGCAGCGAATTCAAGCGTGCGCGTGCAGCTAATTGCTCGACAGCACTGTGTAACCTTTATGATCGATAGCTTTGTCATTATTCTTTTATAATCAGAGCTTACACACGGATCGGATTCGATGTCCTATTTCCTCTCTCGCTTTTTCTCTCTCTCTCTCTCTCACTCTCACTCTACCCTCTTCCATCGTGTAGCTTCGTTATTTTAAGCATCAATGTGAAACGACTTTTGATCCACGTGGATTTCACTGAACAAAGAACAATTCGATTGATTATCATTTACTTTTTCTCGGACGTGGTAATTGGAGAAAAAAAAAATAAATGATAATTTGCGCAAAATGAAAAGCGAGAAAATAATTAGGATAAGTAATTTGTTATCGACCGGATGAAAATTTTTCCTGTCATAGTACCACACACACACGCGGATCGCATACACGTGCTCTACGTTCTCTTCCCTTTCTAGGACATAGCAAAATGGACGAAGAGCTGCGTCAGCAAGGGCAAAAAGTAATTGGAAGTGCGACAGCTCTATCCCCCTATTATTAAGGAATTTCCTCTCTCACTCTCTCTCACACACACACTCTCGTTCTATTTTCCAGGCGAACGCAGAGGGGAGGACGCGAGCTGAACGCTTTTATTATTCTTTGCCTCTCCTTCGCACTCTCTCTCCCCCCTCGCGTTTTTTCAATATTCGGATAACCGCAGAGAGTGAGGGAAAGAGAGAGTGAGAGAGAGAGAGAGAGGAAAGCTCGTAGATAATAAAAATGGAACGGCACGCCGCGTGCAATTGCCGCAGCTGCTGAAAATAAACGGCTATCGGCGTTGGAGCGAGTAGCGCATTATGGCGCAAATTGGTTGACGAGCCGGTATAACGCGCGTTGGTCGAATGAGGCCGCGAAACGATTCGCCCCCCCCCCCCTCTCTTCGCGCAGTTCGATCATTTCTTTTTTTTTCTTTTCACCACGTGTATTGTGCCGTCAGTACTTTTTATTCTTCCCAGCGAACAGCGGTATTGTGGGTATATCTGAGTGCACGCGGCCGCATATTCGGCCAGTCATTTTGATGATCGTTCGATTGCGGCGTGTTGGGCTGTATTTTTTCATTGAAATTTATGAAAAAATTTATAAGTAAAAGTCGATGAAGAAACGTTAGTAGTAATATATTACGTTATCGTTTATCATCATTTTTCTTTTTTTCCAATCTGACATTGGAATTAGTCAGACACTGGTAAATATTTGTGCAAGGTAATTTGTTTTTAACTATATGTGAAATATTAAGCCAGGTTATAGATTTGTTTGCTTTGTAATCCGTGATTCGTTGTTACACAATAACAAATTCAAGATAATCGTTTTGACAACTTATGTAATACTTTCAATCAGTATCAAAATTTAATGCAAGCGGTGGATTATACAGATCGTCATTTTATAAATATCAATCAAATAATTTTGCAGAATAAGAACACATGTAGTTTTTATATCATTGTATTGTTATTTTAAAAGATTATTTGTAAATGAAATTTATGTTTTTAAAGTTGGGAAGTAATATTATTAATGTAGGCTCTATTGCAATGTCACAATACTCAAGTTTTAGAATCAAATCCTCTATTGTTCATACATAATTGAGTTTAACATTTTTGCATAAACTTTATTATTTGAAATATTTACAAACTGAGTTACAAATCTTAATAAAGTAAAAATTAAAAAAACTTTTTTTCCCCTTTCAACTTCATGAAAAGCACGTGTTTATTTATTCTTCTATGATTCAATTTAGTCCGCACGACGAGAAACATCGCGTTTTACTGGATATACATTTTAAGTGTACGCCGTTTTAACGCTGTGCGCAATCGAATTATGGGGATTGATACGAGCAATTCCCGATTACGGTTAATCCGCATTGTTGACGCGCGGTTTGAAATTCGCTCGAATGTTGGCGTTCAGGATAAATGAGAAGTAAATGACGTTTTTTTTTCTTTTTTTTTTTTTGTTATTTTACCGCCCCGCTAAATTCGTTGTTAAAACGGTATTTTAACTCGCGGCCGTAAGAGCTTGCAGTTAATAAAGTTCATTCAGTTGTGAATATATGTTAAATAAATTATATCATTTTGATGATGAATGAGACGAAAATTGTTTTAAAAAAATATTCCCTCCTTTTTGTATGCACATTGCAGTAATTAAAAAAAAAGCTACACTACATTTTATTAGATGTTCAAAATCTAAATTCTAACTTATCTCAACCAAACTTAAACACATTCAAATCTACCACGTGTAAATACCAAATTCTACGGCACGTACCCTAATTCTACACTAGTCCTCAAATCTTTGCTCTCGTTCGCATTGGACTTCCTATTAAACCATGACCGGGGATAGAGATAAAAAAAGCTAACTTTCGGTAGCACCCACGTCGCGCATCGTACGACTCGAAATAATTCGGCGACTTGACCAAGGAGCGATCAATTGGAACAGACGCCGCTACCGTCGCCTCCCTTAATTGAACGAGCCATCGGTGGCAGCGGCGGCCTCATATCCCAACCCTAATATCGCCGCTCGAGTGAGTTTAATTTAACGTCCGTGCTAGTATGAGCGAGATTTTGCTCGCTCTCTCTCTCTCTCTCTCTCTCTCTCTCGCTTTCCTCTCTATCGAACAGAACTCAGGATCCGAAAGATTTCCTTTCTTCATCAGGACACGACGTATAATTACACGCGCAACGTATAGACTCATCAATATATATGTATATAACTGCAAATATCAAAGTGCAGTCATAGGCTCAGTTCGCGTGTATAATTTGTACTCGATATAGGCGAGAGGATTTTATCGAAACGGTTTCGCGCTCACTTCAAAAGCCCGTTTGATCGACGTCGTGTGAATATTGGATATGACGTTATTATGCGCTTTCGTGTGTCCTACTCTCTTTCTGTCTCTGTTGACCCGGGCCAACCCGATCCGAATTGGGAGCGATAAAAATTTGTTTAAAATCGCTCTGCGATATAGCGCCATGTCCACGTTTAGAAGAATATGTACGTGCATGCGTGTGTATATGAACGAGAGAGAGAGAGAGACATGGAGAGGGACAAGGCGCGCACTGGGATTTGCATATTGAGCTCGCACAAAGTAAATAATAAATTGGACGGCGACACGGATTTTGAGCGTGAAGCCGATACGTGTGGCGAATATATTCCAAAATCCTCTCTCTTTCTCTCTCTTTGGATACGTATATATGTCGGCCTGGAAATGTTTGCGCAATTTTCGCAATGTCCAATTACTTTCTCTGTGTAATTCAAAGTAAATAGAGTTTTGACTTTTTCGTTTTGTTGTGAGCCGGGCTTTTGAGTGTAAAGCTCATACATCTGTATATATATATATATACACGCACACGCACACGCACACACACACTTAACAAACTTGAATTGAAATATGCTATTTTTGAAAAATGCACGCATATGTATATACGTATGTCCAGATTTGTCACATACATATTTCCTCAGCTTTTACCCCCAAAATATTCGTAATTCACGGCATAGTTGATTTTTGGGCTTTAATATTCACAATGCGTGGAAAAGATCATTATGAATTTTTGATATCCAAAATGATTTTGACCTGCAAAATTCACATGAAATATGACGTAAAATGTATTCCAAAATATAACGAAACAATTTGTAAATCTTATCGGACAAATGCCCCAACCTTTTAGAAAATTTACGTTTAAAATCTAGGCCTCATGTCCATCACTTGACATGTCAATATCTTCACGTAAATAAATCCATACATATACATCCTACATCTAACAGACGAAAAAGGCAACCCCCATATAAACGGGCAACGTCACAAAACTCACTCGCGCTCTCTCCCGTTCGACTCTCGAATTTCGAATTCCAACGTATAGCCCCCCTCGCGCGCCTGGGCAAATTGGATTTTTCGCTGAATACAACACTTGTCTGCGTCGCTACCACTGCCGCCACCGCCGCCTCTGCGCAACAACGTCGCAACGCGAGTAAGCGAGCGAGTGAGCAAGAACCATTATTGGATTTACCCTTTCGCGAAAGCGTATATATATACGCGAGACTAGCGCTAGGCGGGAAAACGAGTCCGGCGCGCGCGCGATTTACGGCAGGGATCATGCGAACCCCCCGCGGGGACCGGTTCTCTCTAGTCTCTCCTGTGCTCAAGAGCCGCGAGTACGCGAGAAAGTTTTTGCGCGAAGAGACGAGTATTGCGGGGGGTTGCTTGCTTGCTTGCCTGCCTGCCTGCCTCCTGCCGGTTTCCCGTCTTCTTTATCTTGGCTCGACCAAGAGTGAAAGAGAGAGAGAGAGAAAGCGGATGAAGTTTTTACGGCCGAGGAAATGTGAATTTTCTCTGAGCTTTCCCGCGCACACATACACTGCAGCCTTTTTTTACAGCCCGAAAGAGAGCCCGGTGGATTTAGGGTTATTATATTTCACGTATAGAATGGATTTTGATTGAATTATTGGCCGAGGGTATATATATATATGGATTGTTTTCGATGCTGCTTTTTTGAGATACGGGTTTATTGGTGGGAACGAGTTGTAACTGAATATTTATAAAATTCCATATGTTTTTTAAAAGGGCTTATCAATGTTGCTCTGAAAATGAATAATAATACATTTTTGTTGATTATATATAGAATATTCGAAATAAAATATTAAATTCAATCATTTGTTGAAAATAGGAATGCCATATTTTTAACGAAAACCAAGCAATTTTTAATTAAATGTTCAATTATGTTGTAAAAAGAAAGTATATTCTATTCGCAGCATTCTCTAAAAATACATAGCATGCAATATAATACTGAACTATGTGCGTATACACTCTTTTATTTCTGATTTTCCACGATTTTAACGTTCGCATGAGTTTTCACGGAACAATTTCACCTCGCCGAAATTTCTATATAATATGCCCGTTGAAAATTCAAAATACACGTCAAAACTATTTTCGCGCAAACTTTCCGGCGCAACTCAATTAAATTCCTTCGCGCGAGCGCGCGCACGTGAAGTGCAGAAAAAAAAAGTTACGCGAATGAGTGACATAATTGGGTCTACACGCGCTCCTTTGGCAAAGTTTGTCCCGATGACCTTATCCAGTTTTAAAATTCTCTAGAACGACACATATATATATAAGTATATCACGCGAATGAAAACGAAAAAAGAAAGAGAGCAGTTGCCCCCTTTCTGATCCGGTCGTCGAAAAAATATTCTCCTTCGTGTATCAACCCGGAAATTCATCGAAAACATCTTTCTTTCTCTCTCTCTCTCTCTCTCTCTCCCTCCGGAAACCGGGGCATCGTCCCATGCAGCACGTTTTGCCGAAAAAGCCAAAGGCTTAACCCCTTCCTTCCTGTTCGCCAATGTTCGTTTTGAGAGAAAGAAAGTGAGAGAGCGCGTGACCCCCCAGGAACCGCGAGAGCGAAATCCGGTCAGGAGTCTTCTCTCGTTCTTCTCTTTCTCTCTCCCTTACCCCTCTTCTAATTTCCTCCAAAAAGAGAGAGAGGGAGAGAGAGAGAGAAGAGGAGGGGTCAAGCAAAATCGAAAGTCGCATAGTGCTGGACCAAACGAGAGTCTGTGATTCAGTCGCTCGACATTCGTCATCCAATTCGCATATTGTGCAATATATACGTACACATATAAGAGACACGTAGTGAACTCTTTCTCTCTCTCTGTCTCTCGCGTAGTCTCTGAAAAAGTGATCAGTAGCGAGAGATGCGCGCCACGTTGGAGCAGTCAATCGCCACAACACGTGCTTTCGTGCTAGAAGCTGTCTGTCGTTTGTCGCTCAACGCCCAGCCACCACCGACGGCCGTCGCTTCGACGATTGCTCGCGATTATTTTGCTAATTAACAACGTCGACCATTTGCGTGCGCGCATTAATTATCGGTGCTTGCAATCGCTCGCCTCTTCAACATATTCTCTTTTCTCTCTTTCTCTTTTTCGCTCTCTTTCTCTCTCGTTTAACTTTTCTCCTTGTCATTCGTTTTTCGCACTCCCTCGTTTGCCTGCCTGCCTCTCTGTCGCGTTCACTCTTTCTCTCTCCCTCCGCACCACTTTTACAATTCGCACTTTTACGAACCGCAAAGTTTTAACGAACGTAGAGCGACGGCGGTGGCAGTGTGGCTGCGGCGTGTCTGCGGCGGGGGACGACGACGACGACGACGACAAAAAAAAATAAAATCCCCGCGTCCAGGCAAAATCACAATGAGCGCAGGCGCGCGACTTTAAAAACTTAAAGCTACGGCATTAATTACTGTGTTGCCGCGGCGTCGTAGCCTGTGGCAACGAGTAGTTTTTTCTCTCTCTTTTTTTTATTTACCATCTCTCTCATTCTCTCTTCAACTTTCTCTTTTCTAATTTTGGAATACAACAATAGCATCATTCCTTTCGCACTTGGACGTTATCGTCTCAACTCTATACGCTCTCCTCCATATCCATAGCTTTTCTCTTTCGTCTGATATCGGCTACCGCGCGGACAAAGTTTCTGTCTTGTTTAGTCTTATCGCGCGTCCCAGTGGCATTCAATTGAGTGATAAGTCCGGCAAGTCTGAAGGCCCCGAGCGAGGGATTAGCGGGTGTTGGTGGCCGACTGTGCGTGCTATGCCCGTAGCGCGAATCTTGCCGAGGAGGCGATAGCCGCCGCTGCTGTTACCCACCCCTACGTTCTCTCAGCCGCGAGTGACATGGACGGATATAATCAGAGCTGGTATCACCATCAGCAGCAGCAGCATCACCATCATCACCAGCAGCAGCAGCAGCAGCAGCTCCAGCAGCAACAGCAGCAGCATCATCATTACCATAACCATCATCATCATGACCATCGCACCCATCAAAGCCACCATTATTCTCAGTATTATCCGCCGGATTACCTTTATCGATTTTCTCTGCAGGTAATTTCTCAGATTATGTCTCTCTGGTGCTTCAGCTCTTTCTCTTGGTAAACGAGCTATATGCAATTATATGGGGATTGACGGGTAAAGGGTTTGAAAATATAAATGCAAAATTTTCATGTTGACAAATATTTTGGGGGGGAAGCCGATATTTTGAAGGTGGAGAACGCGTCGGAGTTATACGATACTTTGGGTGATTTTCGCTGAAACCATTAGCGAAAAATAAACGATGCTTTTAAGTTTGTTCGTTGCTGTTTTTTTTTTAGAATAATGTGACTTTTAAATAATAATATTTTTTTGCGAACATTTTAAATTTAAAAGGATTTTGTTTAGTATTCTAGCGGATTGAATAAACTATGATGTTAAAGTGCTTTTAATATAAATTTTAAACATAATCCAGAAATTTTCTATATATTATCCACTTTAACAAGTAATAACGTAGTTGACTGATGTTAACAAAAGAGGAACATAATATTGCTCTTTTTTATCAATCATATCGATATTATCCCAAATACTACAACAAGTTATTGTTATAATAAAACAACTGTGATTGTTACTACGCATTGACAGATTGCGTGCGTGCGCCTACGTTAGTGTTAGCGGCAGATCATAATCCTGAAACATCACGGCGGAATCCTACTTTACCTTTCCAAAAACGCAAGACCCCGAACGCAAACAACGTCGACAATAATAACAACACTGCGGGTCTCTTCCACCCTGATCTTCATACTCCTCCGTTCCGAAAAATCCTTTTCCCTCTACGACAAAAGAAAGGATTTATCAAAGTCAAATTTGGGTCACACACGCACACGTATAGACACTCGCGCACAAGTCCATCGCGACGACTGACAATCCAGCCTTTATATATAAAAAAAAAAGAAAATTCAGTGGACAGTAGATAGAGGAAAGCCCATCACACGCGCGGTCTGAAAAAAATAAAAAAAAAATGGCCTACGGAGACAAAGCCATGCGTGAGAGTGAACGGGGGCCATTGTACGCGGACGTCGAAAAATTGAGTACCCGCGCGTGCACGCGTTCACCGAAAAACCAGAGTATGTGTGTGTGTGTATATACACACACATGAAGCTGGTGGTAGCGGCAGCTCTCATTATGGCCTCGAATTGGAAATAACGCGCGCGCACGCTCGCGGGCGGCTGGTATAATCGTTATACGAGGCTGAAGCCCGCGCGCTGTGGTAATTATGACGCCACCGCTGCATTATAATAACGACGCCGAAAGGGGGAGAAAAGGGGGGGGGGCGAGATGCATTTTCCGGGATGATGAAAAGCAGCGCGAGCGCAAACACGATGGCCGGACGGCTAAACAGCAATAGTAATTCGTTTATCGACAAAGGCTTTTTCCCCGAACAATAAAGTCCCGCGCTTCATTTATATCGATCGAGTGAACGGACGCGTCGTATAGTCGACAACAATCGTCGCTCTTTCCATTCCCGTTCGCGCGAGAGAATTTCATCCCAGAGCTATATGTATATATATATAGAAGAGAGAAGTAGAGAGAGAGAAAGTTGAAGTGAGAGAAAACACACCGGAAGAGCGCGAGAGAGCAGAGCGCGGAATCCGCCAATGACATTAGTTTACCTTTGTTGACCCTTTAATGGCATAGCGGCTTTTCTACCCCCGGTGTGTGTGTGTGTATCGATATATACACAAAGCGGAGGTGTATGTACACGTACAATGGCTGGCAGTGCGCAAAAGTAGAATTGCTGTTATTTGGGAGCAGGGATAGGGGGGACGGGGGGGACTAACGATTCTTCCGGGAGGACTTTTCTCCGGCATTCAATTTTTCTCGTTTTTTTTCTTTCATCTAGAAGAATGCCTGTTCTTTTCGTAAGTGATTTTTTCGCTATATCGGAGGACTTTGCGAGCTTCCGTGTTCTTGATAGTATAAGGGGGAAATTCAGTGTCTATATACCTGTTATTGAAATTTGTCATAATGCCGTGGCGCGTGTAAAAGATGGCTTTGTTGTTTATATATAGATAGAAACGAAAAAGTTGTTTTCCAACACAACGTATATATTTTTAACAAGTATTTTTTTTAATTTACTTCTCGCCAGGAACTAAAATATTATACAGTCATGAATGTTTTGTAGTGCGATAAAGTGAAAAATTTCTTTGAACAGGAATTTAATTACGAGATGTACAATGAAAAAAACATGAATTTTACCTGCCGTAAACAATGCCCTCGTTACTTTATGAAGAAATATAATTAAACATATACATATGCGTATATATTCTTCGGACAAAAATGCTTGACGTTATAATTTTTTTCGAAGCGCTTCTGTGTGCGCGTGTGTGCACTAACGAGCAGAAAATGCCAAGTATTCTTGTTAATTATTAATTATCTCAATTTACATTTTTCAAGCAGCACAGCTATCTTCTCGCCCTCTACAATATACTGCTTTGTGCAAAACTTTTCCAAGAAAACATAGTCAACAACATATTCCAACCCAGTGAACATTGTTCACTGTACATTATACCTACTGTAACGATATACCGATGCGCATCTCTCAAAAATAACGACGATCCAGCACCACCATCTAGCTCACAGAAATTTACCTTAAAGTAGACTAAAGCTTATATATATATACCAGTGTTGCAAAGCATCTACACGCGTGTATTCCTCATCCAACGCGGCAGGCTGTCGCGCGTTTCGTGCAGAGCGCGCAGCAGTAGCATCAACCTCGCACGTTTAGGGGCCCGCGCACACACGTTTGTTTAAGGTTTTGCCAAGTTCCCTCGGCAACGCGCCTCGCGCTTTGTGCGAAGTAATTAGACACGTCGTCGACTTTACGGCCGGACGTAAAACTCAAACTCTCGCATAGACGTATATAGACATGAGCGTGTGTGAGTGTGTGTCGTCGTCGTCGCTGTGGCTTTTGTCTGCGGAGACGAGAGCGGGAAGAAGACTTGCCCGGGAGAACGAGCGAATTTAATGCTCGGGTCCGGTAAATTGTACGCCCTCGCGTTGCTGTCGGATGCAGGTGTGTGTATATGTGTGTGTATGTGAAGCAGCCTTCGTGCAGACGCGTGTGGTTATATATATATATACACACTACCGCGTAAGGAGAGGGTATGCATGCCATGTCGTCTTTCGCGGCCGGTGATTGTTGAATATATATATATTTCTTTGATGCGCTTTTAGGATATTTCACGTTAATTCATTTTAAATCATTGTATTGAACATTTCACATAACTGTCAATGTTTAAACGTAATAGAATGGCCTACATTGCGTTGGTCTAAAAATAAACGTTACAACTATCTACTTCTAGAAATTGATGTGACGCCTCACGTTTATTGAAGATTCAGCTTTCCCTTATATACGCGCTTCTGTCGTATATAATAACCAAGGGAAACGAGTGCGTTCGTGAGTATATGTGCGTGTATATATATGCGAACTCACATGGAACTTAGTGCATGAGACACACGCGTGCGCCTACTGCGTGCAGCCGTGACTATACGGGCGTAAAAGGAAGTACGCATGCAGTGTGCAGGTGCGCGGGTAGTAACCCGAGTCGGTTAAGTACACACACGACCGCTTAGTTACGCAGGCGGCGCGCGTCGAGCAATTGTTTTAGGGGTACGACGTTAGGCACGGCTATATATATATATATATATATATATATATATATATATATATATATGTACTGACGCATGCGTGCGTGAATGTCTCTCTGTATATAGGACGCGCGTGTGAGCTTCCTTAGTGCAGCTTGCGCGACAAATCGTAATGAATGCGATCTCCAGGGAGAGACGAGCGTATACCGAATGAGTTTACGTTCCGATGGTATTACTTATGTGTGTATATAATATGTAGATAAAAAGAACGTTTTAGATTCTGTACATTAATTAATTTTTTATAATAGTTTTGCTATATTTGAAATTTAAACCAATATTGGTGTATATTCGTGCTACCAACGATGTAATAGGTATATATATATATATATATACAATGTAAAAAGTAAAATTCATCTTGTTTAATTATTGGACTTGGCGCATTATCTTAAACTAATACATATTCATCTTGGACCTAAATCTATTTACGTAATCCGCACGGCTATTATCAGATTATAGGATAGTGCAAAGTAAAGTTAGGTGAAGTTATGTATAGGCTTGCGAAGCCGGAGTTCCCAGTTGATTGTTGAAGTTTGTTCATTATACAAAATTTCATGGGCAAACTTTTTTCTCTCTCTCTCTCTTTATTATTTATCTCGCATAAAATCAAGTTTAATTTCAACCGATTATTATTATTATTTTTTTTTTCTTTATTAAAATTTCCCGATCGAAATTACATATAATACGATAAGATCAATTTGACGAGATATATATATATAATACACAGCATTGTATTTTACGACTGACAGAAGAGATCTAATTTTCGTAACAAGAATCGCCATAAGCTCTGTGTCTAAACTACGAGAACGCGCAGGAGGAATACGCGTTTCTCGGCCGCAAATACCTACATGCGCGTATAGTGAGAAAGCGAGCACGCTATTGTTCCAGTACACGACATTGCTCACGCGCTTTGTCCAACGTATATGTATATATATATATATATATAGAGAGAGAGAGAGAGAGAACATACGAGCTTATACCAAACACTTCTCCCGTCGGCTCGCGTGCCGTCAAT
>JAWWEQ010042218.1:0-17888 GCA_035583055.1 Torymus tubicola | reverse complement strand
AAAGTATATATTTTACTTAAATTTTATATTAAATCTTCGAAACTCTTTACCCCCCCCCCCGAGGTGTGATTAATTATACCTAATGATATAAACAAATATCGAGTTAGTATAATAAATCAAATAGAATTCTGAAGACAAAGTTATTAGTTTAATTTGAGAGATAAACGATATATCGTGATTGTTTTTTCACAATTTCAGAATTCAAATCTAACGAGTCGCCTTTTTAAATACTTCTTATTTATTCATTACGTTAAGGTCTTATGGATCTATGGATGTTGATCTAGTAAAGTTCAAATGTTTGTTTTTATGCAGTTATGATAAACTATTCGAAAATTAAAAGTATGGGTTTCCCATTTTTTAATGCTTCTAATATACGGTAGTAAAATGATATTCAGATTTGTATAGCTTCATCCAAAAATAGTGTGAAAGGAAAAGATAAATATTTTAAGTTTCACAAAATTAAATTACATTCTCTCGCATAAGTGCTAGATAGATCACAGATATAAAAAAAGTTCTACAGCTTATGCAGCTCTAATGACATTTAGCAATGACAGTTCTTTTGGCTTCTGAAATATTTTTAGTTCTTAAAAAAGAAAGAGATTTCTTTTAATGAATTTAGAAAGTATCTTCAACTTGGCCAGTATATTTACGAAATACAATTTTTCGAAGTCAATTATTTTAGTAAATAAGATTTTTTGTCAGAAAAGAAAGTATCTTACATCAATCGCATTTACACTCGATAAACTTGTTCTTCATTCTCTATTTCAATAATTAGAATGATATTAAAAGATTTCTATTAAATACTACTTTTTTAGATTCGAAAGAATTTGCTTTTGTAAAAATTAATGTATTTGGCTTGATATTACCGACGCAAAAGAAAGTTAAAGCTTTGAAAACATTTTTAAAAATAACTCAACATTAATAAATCTCCCAACCCTATACTGTTTAATTTTTATGTGATATGGGTACCTAATGTATTCAGTACTCCAGCACTTATAATTAATCAAATCGATATTCTCATCTACTTATCCGAGACATTAATTTCAAGTAACAGAAAGAGATAATTATTATCTCCTGTATCAGCAATAGTGTATCAGTCTCAACTGTCCCGTGAAGCCGTTACCTTCCACGTCGTTCGTTTATCTTCAGTCTTACGCATGAAGAGCGAAGCATCTCTTTATCCTATGAACGTTTTTTTCCATCTCTGCGTAGCTCGTATCCGATGGATTGTTGAAGTTCGAAACCCGGCCCGTATCTCGGATACTTGCCGATGCCGGCGATAGCATTGACGTGACTCGGCGGAAAGCTGGGACTCTTGTAATACCCTGAGGGGCCGAGAATTGGAATCTTGAGAGGCCCTTGCATAGCAACTACATGGAGGCCTGGCGGGTGGCGTTTGTACTTGCCATAGCCGCCAGCTTCGAAGCCCGTGATATCGTGATCGGAAATCTCAATTTGAATGTCGGGTTCGCGGTGAACGTGATAATGAGGCTTGGGCGGTAGGTAATTGTGAGGCTGGAAGTCGGGCACAGCATACTTGGCTGGCGGATTGTATGCGTTTGCGTAGGAGGCAGCCGCCGGGTACTCGTATTTCTGTCCGTAGTCCGGGCCGCCACCGCCGCCAGCACCGCCACCACCGCCGTTGTTGCTATAATCTCCTCCGGAGCTCTCGTGCTCCGCCGGCTGCTGATAATGGTGCGTCTTATGATCATCCGGTGGGCCATTTCCTAGGGGCGGGTAAAGCTCGTAATTGTCTTGGTTGTAATCCTGAAGCTGGAGCGCGTTGCCCGGAACAGATGGCGGTTCTTCATGTCCGTCGTGTGGTTTGCTGTTCTCGTAAAGATTGAGGGTGCCTGTCAAATGGCCAACTACGTCCTTGATGTCTTGGGATGGACTTGGTGGGTGTAAATCTCCAATGTCTTCGTTATGTTGATGATGCTCCGTGTGATGATGCTCCACGTGTTGCTGCTCCACGTGGTGGCCCGTTTCATAATGCTCCGACTCGTAGTGATCGGAGGGATGGACTTCGAGCGAGGGCGTGGGTTTGGCAACCAGCAAACCAGCTTGAACGTCGTCGTCTGTAAACGTAACGTCTGTCAGGTGTTGGTCCATACCATGGTTTAAGTTAGTCGCGTTAGTTATATTTACTGTCAGTGTGTTATGATTGTGTATAAAGGCTTTTCATGCTTTCGGAGTTAACTTTGATTCATCCTATTATTTGGATTTCTTTGGGTTATTTATCATCAATGTATCTTAAAATATTCTTGCAGATATGTTAATTTGTTACATTAAATTGTACGGTTATTTTGTTATTGGCAATATAAGATAGTAGGAGTAATAATTTATTTTAGAGATACAAATCGCTAGACGGAGCTTTCAAGCCAAGCATTCACTTTCTTCGTAGCTTTCTCTCAAAGTTGTAAATAAGCTGGGTTTTTTTCATAAATTTTGTTATACAAAGTAGTTATTCATAGTCCTGTCAGTGATGCGCAAACTTTTCAACAACATTGTTTACCTTCAATGAGGTTTTTCTGAAAATGCACTTTCTAAGAGTGACCAATCATTTTCAAGACAAAAATATAGAATCGATTATTAGATATATCAAATCGAAAATTTCGCAAAGATAATCTACTTCGTACTTGTTCAATGGCATAAGATATATAAAAAATATTTCGAATTCGCAAAACAGGATTATGATACAACACTTGTTTGATTTAGTAATAATCTTTTATAATATATCCTCCACAAAATATTTAATGAACACACCCGCGCGCTTTCTTTTCATCGGTGCAATGACCTGAAACCCGACCATAAACCTATTACCACATACAGAAACACACAGACACACACACACACACGTGACATATCCCGAGCTCAGGATAGGGTCACACAAGCCGACAGGCCATAGGTTAATTTCGAAAGTTTTTTTCGTAATCCCCCGGAACGTGGGCTTATCGTGAAATATCCCGTTGTCCTTGTCGTAAGCCGCGTTCATATTAGGTTATAACAGCGCTCGCAGCATTTCATGCACTTTATAGATATTGGATGGGCCGCGGTAGAAGCGAGATACTCAGCAGACCTATATATATATATATATATATATATATGTATGTATGTATACCGGGAATCTTGCGCACAGGCGCCTCCTCCTCATGCAGTGAGAGCGAGAGTAAGAGAGTATATATATGTATACGTAGGAGAAAGAGGAAGAGAAAGTTCCCCTCGGACGAAGAATCCCGACGCGTGCATTACGCGAATCATCAATTTTGCGAAAGATCCTTCTCGCGTGGGATTACCCGAGGAATAAGGCTGCGAACTTACCGTCCGATGCGGCGCCGAACGAGTGGTAAGCGTCGGCACTCGGTGGTGGACCATCGTAGTGTACGTCGTGGGCTGTTGGGAGAAATAGATATATAGAATAATGTTAGTTGTATGATCTTACAGTGATTTCGAGATATTGTAGGGTAGTGGATATATATAAGCGATAGTAAAATAAAATCGACCGAAAACTTTATTTTTTGTCAAAGAATTATATATGCGTGCTATGTGAACGTTCTAGAAAGGAGTTTAGTACTGCAAAGTGGTTTTAAAACTGTACTGCTTTGGTTTTCATTCAAATAAGCAGCTGATTTGACAAAAAATTAATGTGATAAGATTTGAAAACAAGTTTGCAAATTTTGTCTTTCATTTTATCTTACGAAACACGTATTGGATATCGCAATTGAAAATTATATAGAGTAAATTATTATTATTATTATTATTTACTATTTTGAACTGCATAATCGCTTCAAGCAGCATTTTACGTTCTATGAGGTCATAGCAAGTATACGTGGCGTAACGTATCCCGTTATTTGCTGCCAGATAAAGTAACAAAACTTGTGTACTTTTCTATTTTTGCATGGCGAAATCAAATCATGTTCATTTCACTGAGATACATTGCACCAAGTAAAGCGTATAATCTACATAAATAATTTATTCTGGTATTTTATTTAAAAATTCCAATCAATCAAGTATTATATGCAGTTAATCAGTTACGAATGTTTTTTTCATTTCCAGTTCTACGGTTAATGGTATGTACTAATGTGCAGCAAGCGCAAAAAAACGTTGATTTCAAAAAATTAATAAAGTTTGCAGTATAATTAATACTATCTTTTATTCAGTAATAAATAAACTGATTGCTTTAGATATCCCTGGATATTCCATAGAATGCTAAAGCATCGAATAAAGAATGTTATTAACTTTGTACTTTAATGTAAAACTCAGTATCAAATGAATGTGTTTTATTTTGTTCTACAGAAAACTGATATGAAAAGCTGTTTTTCTAGATCAAATGTAATTTATTACCGTAAATACGTTGTTTTATATTATTTTTTAAATTTATAGTTATAAATTTTTCTTTAATTCCAGTTGCATAAAAAAAGATATCGGCTTTGAAACAAGAGATGTCAAGAAAAGAAATTTTCTATTCTCTCCCAAAAACTACATGAATCTCTTATGCTTAAAGAAAGTATCCAAAATTACCTCTCAATGATACACGGAAATAGAAAAAAGGTGTTTTACTCTATCTTCCACGAAGCCACGAATCATTTTGCTCGATAATTTTTCGATTAACAAATGCGTCATTTCATATTCTCCCGCTTGTCTCAGAATTTAATAAGAAGTAAAACAATATGTCTCTGAGCGAAGGTGCGCCCAAGGCAAATTCAATACCCTTATATTTTCCCCCGTTGACGTAATATAAAAGTTTCAGCGCGAGCGCTTTGGCGTAAATAGAATCGGAATGAAGAAGGCCTCCCGGAATAAAGAAAAAAACCGTAAGCAAAAGAAGTAGAAGAAGAAGAAGAAGTAATGGAGAAAAATGCGGGGTGAGAAAAGCAAAAAAAAAAAAACGTAAGAGAATGAAAGGAAAGGAGAGCTAAGGCTTACCGATGACTGGCGCTTCATAGGCGTAACCAACGTGCCCGTAAGTCTTGGGTGGTGGCGGTTGTACAAGCGCGCTCGCAGCAAGGTTTTTGCCCAGTCCACTGATAGCCTCACCAGCGCTGCTTATTATGCGACCCTTAGTCGACACGAGGAACCCACTGCCTTTGATCAACTGGCCCTTCAGCGCGAGTACACCACCACCGATCGCTTTCACCGCTTGGATCAACGTATTCAGGATCGCTCGCTTGAAGTCCCAGATGTTGAAGCTCTCCTTGCCGTACTGTAAAGAGCATTGCACACACATATATATATATACACACGTGAGATATAGAAAACAAAGATATCAGAGGGGAGAAATGCTGTTTCTCGGAGTAGTATATAATACATTGCCTGCGGGCTGTATATAGGAGTTGAAGCTGTATATTCCCCTCTACACCTCTTTCCGCGCGCGTGCCTCTTTCTCTCGGTTCAGCGAGGGATTAGAGGCACCGAAAGGAAAGTATAATTGAATTGCCGTGTTCTTTTGATTTAAGTTCGAGCTATTAACTTCCTTCCAATCAACGACAGCGTACGCCAATGTGTTTTCATTTGTCGAGAGAAATTGGGGAAGGTGAATAAGGATTTTCCGAGAAATGAATGATATACTTTTTATAGCATTGTATGCTAATATCTAACACTTTCTCGCCTGATGCGCATGGCATTCGCAAAGCATTAAAAAAAGTGAAATTTCACTGCGGTAATCATTTATGACGGGTTTTTATGTCTTATCGGTGTACAAATATGAACTTTTATATACCCTGTAAATTAGAAGAATAAGCATTGTCATAATATCTGATGCAATTACAATCAAAGAGAAAAGTCATGACCTGCAGAGTGCAATAGACTGTGCTTTCTCATGACATTGCATTGTGTAATTATGTTCTGTAAAGGTTTTTATAAAAATATTTTCTTTAGCGTTACATCTGCATAATTTTCAGACTGGGTGAAAATAACTATATATCTAGTACCAAATTAAAGTTTCTCAATGTTTCTAAAATCAATATATACAGCTTTAGAAATTCACATTAAAATAACAACATTATAGAAAAGCTTTTATCGTTCTTATAAATTTTGTACGTCAGTTAGAAAAAGAAAAATCTATTTTCTGAAAACGAACGTCTGCAAAACCACGTACAAGTCGATGATCGTGCGGTTCTCTAAAAGTGGGCGACAGATGTAGAGAAAGACACGTTCGGCGCGTACGTGTACACGCGCTCACATAGTCGCTCGTAAGTACCGGCAAGGCCGGGTGAAAAAAATGGAAAAACAACTTGCACGCGTTTCCCTCCTTAATCGTATATAGAGACGGCAACGACCCACATAAAGTGCGTCTCCCTCTCGCTGCAGCCGATGAACTGTCTTACGCGCGAAACCTCGGAATCTGGTCGACGACATTATGAAATATACTTATTTACCCGAGCACTGCGTGATTTTTCACGACATCTGACGCAACGGGGCGAATATTTGAAAGGTGTGTGAATACACACGTATATATAAAACGGTTAAGGAACGAAAGGTAAATATTTACTCGAGGACAGGTCGCGTGAGAAAAAAATCTAATTAAAATACTTTCACGACTCTCTGCCCACAAATTCTCAAGGTGTCGTCTCCTTGATTTTCACAGTCGACGACAACGACAAAGATGTTCCCAAGTCGCGAACCCTCGTTTGCTCGTACTTGTCAAATCGAAATCGACGCGGCGTTAGGGCATGTCATTGCGCCGGCCTGCTTAAAATTTTCACGCGATGATGTGCTTTCGATTAGAAAGCTGCGGGGTGCGCGCGCGACTCTCGTGCGACCGGAGCTAAACGCGTTCGAGGCGAAAATTCGTTCGGCAATTAAGCAACACGAGCGAGATAGTTTATAAGGAAAGACGAGGTTCCAGATTACTGACGCTTTGACAAGATCCCCAATCGCGCTCGTTAATGAATTCGAGGAAGAAGCGTCAACGTATAATTAACATGTCAATAAAGCTTTATATAATATTCAAAAGTATATGGCATGCACAGCTTAGGTGCTTGTTGAAAAATTATTGTTTCTTATTAGATGCTATGATGCAATATTTGTACTTTTTTATTTACATTCTATTCTTTTAATGCTATCTTGGTAACAAGTTGATAGACGCGATAAATTAAGTGTGCAGTATATTCCCTATTTATTCCTCCTACTACGAAAATCAAAAGCGAAGAAGTGTTATAGAATCTTATGATGCAACTGGCTTTCATTAGTGTTCACCTATCGCTTCCATGAAAGTGTGACTGGATTTAAATCGAATGGCAAGCTTCAGTCTCCCTTAAAGTGCTCATTGGAAAAATTTTTCTCGTTTAGTACTTTTAAAATAATTTTGATGTAAATGAGTTAAATCACGAATAAAAGACTGTTTTATATTTCTACTTAGTATAAAAAAAACGAAAACTGTTATCTGAATGTATCAAATTTCAATAGTAATGAATAAATCAATTTGTAGCACATGTAAATTTAGTAATCTATTTTAGCCACAGTCAACGCAGGATCTAATACAGCTAACATGAGATTATCAAACAATGTGTTAATTGAATCAATTAAGGTATCATTAAAATTGTTACATGATAGACGTATTCCAAAATTTTGAATCATTATAATGGATTTACCTTCTCACTTTGTAGTTAAAATGTAATAACAAAAATTGAACAGGATAAAATTTTCCATTCATTTTTTTCAAGTTAAAAAAAAATTTATTTCTTTTAGATATATAATTTAATAAGAATTTACACGTTATTTTGGGTATTTTTTCTTTAAACTAATGTCATATTGAAAGGAATAATCAAGAGATCGTTTTCTTTTTATGATAGTTTAATAGTTCTTTTTGATTTAATGATTTACTGTACGCTTAAAGGTTTCAAAAAAACTTTTTTAATGATTAGGAATTCCCATCATAAATTGTACATAAAATGTCATAATTGTATATAAAATTTAAAAAATCCAGTACGTAAAATGTAGTTTAAAAAAATGTTCATGATTTTGGATTGCGTAAAATTGTTAAAGTCTTGTCGTGTTCCTTAATGCAAATTAATGGATCTGATCTTATTAATATTTATTTTCACACAGTAAAACATGGAAAGTACAAATTCCTTCTCTTATAAATGCTTTGATGAATGCAAATTTTAAATGTAGGTATTAAACTTGTTTAAAATTGGAACTATACATTAGGTCAGAAACTGATTGCGCGATTATAATGTCCAAAAAAACTTTAACATGTTGTTTGAAAAATATTCTAGTTAATGATACAGTATTCTATGACGTAATTCTACCAAGAAATAGAATACAAGCAATTATTTACATATTTATTTGGTCATTTTTAAAACAACATTTTACATTGATCGGGTCACTAGATTCTTTTAATCTTTTTACTTTATATCATGGGTCAATAATAATAATAACGATATTACTTGTAATTCTATGTACCAGATTCAAAAAATAAACGTAGATGTGGTTTTTAAAATAGTTCGGTATAAAAATGCAAATCCTA
This sequence comes from Torymus tubicola, assembly GCA_035583055.1. NCBI lineage: Eukaryota > Metazoa > Arthropoda > Insecta > Hymenoptera > Torymidae > Torymus > Torymus tubicola. The sequence continues at coordinate 9,418 of JAWWEQ010042218.1, read as the reverse complement.
TACAATAGCTTCAGAATAATTGAACGGTTATCTCGGAAATGGTTATCCTAATACACAGAAAGCTTAGTTTGCGCGCAGTTTCCATGAAACGAGCTTGATTCCCATTGCATACTGATCCTATTTATCCCGATTATCCTAATTAATTCTTGTTCCATCAAACTTGTAAAGACTATTTTTATTGCTAGAGGGAACCCGAATGATTTGAGCTAATCTTCAATCTGACGTATCGTAATGTTCACCCACTTTTTTTACTACGTACGTAGATACTTAAAAAAGTTAATTCGTTTAACGGTTTCTCGTACCCCAATTATTGATTTTCTTTTATCCTATGTGTTAGAGAGACTTCGATGTAGTATTTGTGTGCTTATTTTCTATATGGTATCAAATTCGTTTCTCCAAATATAAAATTTTTTTTTATTTTTCTTATACGTATCAAAAGTTCTTAGTAAAGATATTTTAATTAAGATAATAACTGTATGGAATTATTATGAAAAAATTAACTATGCAGTACATAATAGAAAAAAGTGGTACGTTGATTTTTTGTGAAGCGTAAACCATATTCTCGAAAAAGTTATGTACGATAATTAAATAAAAATAAAATTATGCAGATAATTAATATCAGCTGAAAAGTGAAATGTACGTTTTAAAAACTGAGTTAATAAAGCAATAAGAAAATATCCATCACGTGTAAAGCCAACAAAAAAGTAGTAATATATCAGCTGTGTATGATACCGTTAGGTAATATGCAATAAGGAAAGACTTATTTACTAGTTTTCCATTTACAGCAAAAAGATAAAAATATAATACTTAACAATTTCCTAGTAAAATTATTATCTGATATTTAAACTTGCATATCAATATTATTTCTTTTAAAAATAATCTGCATGTTAACGTTATTACTTTTCAAATAAGGATTCCGAACTATGTTATGAATAAACTATTCATTGTTAATATATTGTATTCCACCAAGAGTTTTGTAAAATTAATCGAGAATTTATATAATAATAAAGAAAAGTTGCAAAGCAAACAAATTAAAGCAGAGAAAAATTCGATGTAAAAATCTATAATTGTCTTCAACATTGCTTTAAACTCGTAAAACGAAATTATTCCATGCAATGAACGAATAACTTTCCGAGAAGACCACACTGAACTTTAAAATAAAAACGAGATTCGCATTAGGTGTTACGCTCCATTAGCCTCGAGAGGTTATTGCGGCTACGGATGGTTTTACCGCATGATACAAATTAACGCCGCGCGTATTACAGGCTCAACTATATTCATTACTGTTCTCTTAACTTGTCTCTTTGTTAGATGCATTAAGCGTTTGGATTATAAAATTACGATTCCGCAAATCTATCTCAATGCGCAAAATATTGCGTTATGCTATATGTATATGCAAATACATGAGTAAGTAACATGAAATCAGATGGACATGTTGTAATCAAAATCTAGTTTTCAATATCTCGGAAAGCCTTTCAGTAAGTTATTTATTATTGCTACACCTCTTGGAAGGTATATTTTTATTATTTTTTTTTCTAAAGTCTTGAAAGTTTACATAATGAAAAAGGTACATAAAAAATTGTAGTGAACACGAGTAAACGATTATTAAAGAGAAACATTCACTTTCAATAACGAAACGCTTTAGCTTATACCCGGTATCGTTTTTATTCTATGAAAAACTATAATTATTTACAATAATTTTTATTCAAAATGCCATATTATGCCAACCAGGTTAGTACTGAAGAAAATCACGTTTTCACCGTTTGAACTATGCATCGTGAACGAAAATACTAAAAATCTTATTGCCTGTACGTGTGTGAAGATCTTTGCCAACAGGCTGTTGAGTTTGGGCTCCTATAAACTTAAGTTATGTTCAGTGACACTACAAACTTAATATCCCTTTTCATAGAAAGTTATAAGTAGATAACATTATTCAACTTTTGCAAAAATTGAAAAAAACGCAACAAATATATTTTTAAATAATTCACTATACAAATGAGTGATGTTTTTTTTAATGCATCATTGAAACATTGAATCTAAAATAGTGTATATTAAACTGTACAGTTTCAAATAGATTGAATAAGAAAATATCTAAAGTAATAACAAAATTTGTAGTTCGAGAATAGCAATTTCTAAATATTTTAATGAGCAGTATGTTTCTGATATATTTTCGATATTTTAAAAGTCTTATATAACATGATATCTGACTGTTTTTACATTATTCATATGACTTCTACGTAAAAGTTAGTAGTTTTGTGATTGTTTCTAAATGAGACATGTGCGTTTATGTCAACTGTTAAAAAAGTGTTAAAAAAAGAAAAAATAAAATATAATTATAGAAAAGTAAGTGAAATAGCAGTGAAGGAAGAATTTAATAATTGTCTGTGCGATGAGCTGCTTGACATATTACTCGCGTAAAAATGTTGTAGTACAATTATATAACGGCGGGTGAAATGGTGATTAGCAACAACTACAAGGTGGAAAACCACCACCTAAACGATTATGGCTACCAAAGCAATAACCATTGCCAACCACGTGAAAGGCAGGGTGGAAATGCAACCGAGAAAGTGCTCGACATTGCCTGAACAATTATTATATCGAAGTAAAGGACATAAGAAATTGAATTGCGAATTCGTGTAAGTTCTTTGAATACGCATCTTTCGTCGGAATTGCAATGAAAGGCGCGATACTTTCTGTTAAAAATACTTTTAACGGTAAAAGAAGATATCGCTTTTTGAAGTAAAATAAACTGAAAGAGAAACCTCGTCAATATTATATAGTATTTAAATTAATCTTAAGAAAGTCTGATGTAAAATGTTAAGAACTACCTACGAATGGAAGCGGCATGAAATTGGCATTCGTATTTAACGTTCTCTAATTTGCACTTTGGGAATTAAGGTATTGAAGTCCTTTACGTACTTATGAACTATAAATACAGAAATTCATGAATTTTCTCTGCATGTAAGAAATGAAAAGATAATGATATGAGTATTAATGCTATAATTGCTTTTTCTACAATTTTGATAGGAACATTTTGACTTTTCTTATGTCTTTTTAGTTCGTGGTAAATAGTAACATTTTGTAGAAATAATAGTTCTATATTAAAGTAAAATCGTGATCATTTCTTTAAAAGTAAATTCTAATTTAATTATATATACAACTAGGCAAGAAGTAAAAAAAAAGTAAATATATAAGTTCATAAAACTAAATATATATTTCATTTTGAAAAGATGATTGTAAATAATGATTGATCCACTTAAATATGATAAATATAATAATAATAATTTCAATGATATCTACAATAAATAGATGTCAAATGTTCTTTTATGTTTAATTTTTAATTTCTTCCTATATATATTCATTTCTTTTGAAAAATGTATTGTATCTTTGAATTGTATTTGTTTTTTCAAGCTATACTTCTTAAGTAAGATGAATATCAGTTTATCGTTTGTCCATGAAACTTATAATAAAAAGTGAAAAGAATATAAAAATTATAAATTCTCAATTCGAGTAAAATTCCATCATTTTAATTTAAACTTTACATCATTATAAGAATTTTAACTTAAAAATCAAAGTTTCCATTTCACTACAATTTGCAATTCAGAATACGTCCGTTTCGGTCTTCTTAGCGCATAAATGAAGATTCTTCGAGTAAAAATGAAAATTTACTTGAAAAAGTTATAATTGTCTTAATTTTGAGATCTCACTACTTATACCCGTGCGATATCCTTCCTACTAACTCTCTTTTCTGAATTTTTTAATATAATTTAATTTAATACTCAGTCAAATATATATTTAGTACCGCGTCAAGAAAGTAAATTGCCTCCTCTCTGCGTCTATAAAATAATGTTATCGCGTATGAATCTCGGAACAATTCGGCTAACTATTATAGCATCCGGGAATTAGGCATTGTAGGCAAACAATAAACCACAGCGCACACACGTACCTATACATGCATGTATAAATGCTCACGTTAGAGCTATATATACATATATACTCACCGAGTGATGATAGGTGGGTGGCCCATAAACAGGAGCAGGCTGATGTCCAGCGCCACTGGAACTGGACGAGCCCCTCGAGGCCGAGGTTGAGAGTCCGACGACGCTACCGACCAGCTGGCCAGCCAGCCCGGAGACAAAGGAGCCGGAATCACTACTCCCCCCGCCACCGCCGCCATAGCCACCACCGTAACCACCGCCGTATCCGTCCCTCTTTATTCGCTCCTGCATGTACGACTGCACGCGCTCGTCCTGCATCAGCTTGTCCGCGTACTTGTCGAGCTTGGCCATGCGGTCGGGAGTGAGCCGCACCGGCTCGTTCCTCTTGTCGCGTGCAGCAGCAGCAGCAGCAGACCCATCGTCCTGCGAGTCACTAAATATACGGAACAGCTCAACGAAGTCGATGGGTATTCGTAGCTCCTGCTCGCTGCTGCTACTCGTCGGCGTTCTGGACGCGCTGGACCGGGTTTTTCGTGGATCCGGCGCTTGCCGACTCACCGCCGGTTTCTTATTAGCAGCACTGCTGCTGCTGCTGTTGGGCACAGCTATGGCTTGGTTTTGGTCATCGAAGCCAGAGCGACGGAAAGATGCGAGCCTTTGGAGCTGGGCGGCGGCTGCGCGCGAAAGTTCGCTGTCCTGCGTTAGCCCCTGAGGGCCACCGGTCGCTGCGCCCGTGGAGCTGCTCACTGTCGCCGATAAGGCGACAACGAGGAGCACCGCTATCTGCAAGAATTCAACAGTTAGTTCGGGATTCTGTATTCTCGTGGGCCACAGTGGTTGGAGAGAGAGAGAGAGAGAGCGCTGCGGTTATTTGTAAACTCTCTGTGTAGTACGAGATAAACATTCTTTGCAATGACATTATGTATATTGAACAGTAACTTTGGTATAATAATGGAGAAAGTATTTGCAAACGCGCTAAGTGAATAAACGAACCCGGAAGGAGAATAATTATTGGGGATATTTCTTACGATCTGTAATATTGTTATAATTAAAATATTTGAAAAGAAGGTAGTCAATGGGAGATTACAAAAAGTAATTACAAAAAGGAACGTGGTCGAGTTTTTTTTTTAATAATTTTGAAGAAAGTATAGAACAACATTATTAAGGCTGTAAGCAAACACAGACTTAAGTTGAGTAAGGCTACGTCTTACTAAACACAGCATTTATCTACTTAGAAGCATTGCAGGAGTACTTTCGATAGTGGCTTTGGAAGTTCAACCAGTTTTTCTAAACTTTCCTTACTCTATAGTCTACAAAAAGGGTTTCGCTCATATACTAGCTGTATACATACGAACTCTTTTTTCTTTTCACAAAACTCGAAAATTAATACCCTGATATTAATGTTAACCACAAATTATCTATTTTCAAGCTTATTTCAGTCCTATAAGAATAATATACTGTTTTTATTTGATAATTATATACCAATTTAAATAAATTTTCGACATTTTCATTTGACAATATTGATATTTTCACTTTTTATAATATTTCTTGATACACTATATTATTTTAACATAATATTAATTTGTGTTAAGAAAGCTACTATTTGATATTACTTTTAAATCTATAAATGTTTTTTTACCGTATAATTATTATATCTACATTTAAAAAAAAAACAATAATGATTTTTTTATTTAATTATTATTTATGAAATTCAGTGAAGCAAATGGAAGTTAACTCCGCGTATTGCAAAATGTAATAACATGTAAGTATGTCGTGTGAAATATTAATTGAAGCTGTATTATGTGTTTAAGATTTTTCTTGTTCTATAAATAAATTTGTGAATCAGACTATTCAATGTAATCGTGTATTATTATTTTTGCACATATATTATATTTTTTATAGTTAAAATTATCATGATTTCGAAAATCATACTTGCTATAGAAAATTGATCTGTTTACTATCACAATGTCCACAAAATACTATAAAAAAGCAGTTTATGAAGTATTATTTTACTTGGAGTGTATGCAGTGGAACCGAAAAATTACGCTTTCCCAGAAGAATTAACATTCAAACAACAGCCGAGCAAAAATCTAATTATCGAATTTTTGTTTTTGTTATTGTAGTCTCACTTCCTTTGTTGTATCATTCTTAAATGTGTATTTTTCCACGTCTCTATAAAAGAAGAATCTTTATTTGTATAATAACTTAATTATTTTAAGCTCATGGAAGCACGAACTTTAACGATGTTATTTACACATGAACTCAGATAAATTATTATATTTGTATTCATAATTTCATATATTTAATTCCAATTTTAGAATTGCATTTGACTGCAAGAAACATTTTATTTTGCCATTATTAAAATACAAATGTTTTTGAAATGTGACTTTAGCAAATAAAAAATACATTTAATCAGAAGTATCATGTGATATTATTATTATTATTATTATCCTATTAACTTAGTTGTAGAATTAACAACAAATACATTTGATTATGTTTATTACGTTTACGTTTAATTATAATCGATTCCTGAAAATGATATTGGATTTTTTTATTCGTAAGCATATTTCATCTATTTTATGCTCAAATTCAAACTTAAGCAACTTTTAAAGCATTCGATATTTTTGAGCTCCAAAAAAGTAAATGAAAGTATAGCTTTTTTAGTTTTATGTTCGTTATTTTATAGCTTCAACATTTTAAGAGACAACGAATTTTAGGATATGGAAGTGGTAGATGTTTCTATAGTTTTCGGCGTGCCTGAAAATGTCGAAAAAAACGGATGTGTGTGTGTATGTGTGTATGTGCGTGTATATGTGCATGTGCGTGCGTCGACAGTCATATAAAATTATTCAGCAATCTGTACAATAAGGATTCTGAGTGCTATCAAGCCACTAAAATATTTATCTTCCCAGTCCATCTACGTAATAATATTCATTTTGTAAAACATGAAAGCGTAAATACAATATAAAAGAAAACATTAATCACCTCTAGGAATAGACATAAAAACAACTAAAGTGCCTCAGAGCATTAAACTGCCCGTGAATTATACACGATATGAAAGTAAGTAAACTTCCGGTATTCCCAGGGTAATGGCTTCGCACGTGTATTCACTTCGAAAAACAAAACTTGCAAAATCATCGTTAATCGCCGTTCGAGGCTTACGCGAACGCGTCCCACCTCGAGAAATAACCCAGAAATCCGGCGGGAGAAAAGAAAAAAAAGGAAAAGAGGAAGCCAGAGGGAAAATCCAGGGCACTCGCGCCCCATTGTCCTGGCAGGATAAAAATCATAATATTTCTGAAATTGGTCGCACACCGACACTTGTCGTCATAGAGGAGTGAAACTTTAAGCGCGCCGTTGTCGCTGTCGTCTGTCTCATCTCGTGACGCTTACGCGCGTGCTTCGAACGACTCTACAGTAGTCGAAGAACCATCTCCCGAGCGTCATAACGAATAATGCAACTATTCCCGCGCGCGTCAGGACGCGACGCTTTTCACTTTCACGATTTCAACGTTTTTCCCGGTTTTTACGGCTCTAGCGCGCGCACGCGAGCCCAGAGTGTCGAACGCCCACGCGCACATGGGAATGCGCTCTGGTCGTTGATGTTTGAAGACCGAATACCTCTACGCGGATGAATATGCGATTTCAATGCTGGAAGTGATAAATCATTTTGTTGCAATATTTGATTACGAATTTTTTCGATTAAAAATTATTTTCTTATAATTAGTAGAAAATGTAGTGAGTTATAGTAGAAGAATTTAAAAATACAGTTTTCTTGAATAATTGAAGCTATGAGTATGATTCTGGACACGTGCAGACAATTCAAAGAAAATTTTAGAGAGTAGTTTTTTTTTAGTAACTTCTGAGTTACACATTTTTTATTTTATCTTCTGCTATTCAAAGTGAATTATTAACACTTTGTTTGGAAGATCAAAAAATTAAAGTTACCTTTACAGCAGTAGCTTAAATTTAAATAAACGTAAATTTAGCCAAGCGTTGAATTTATTGTAACATTATTTGTTTTAGCAGTGCACATTTGGAATATTCAACGGGCATTTCTGACGCGTATTTAATAAGCTTACAGGGTGTTAAAATATAACACATTAAATATTATTTGAATTTTTATATATACTATTTAGTTAATTTTTAATTAACTCGTCGTTACAAAACTTTCAAAGTACAATAATAGGATATATCCGATAAAAAATCTCATATTATTTCATTCTAATATTATAATACATTTCTACTACATTATTGTTTGAATAAAGAATATTTTGACTTCTCAAGTTTTTGGACGTAACTGTACGTTTAAAAAGACAGAAAAAGGTAACAGTTATTTTCTGGTTTCACAATACCGCTTGTCCTATGTACTTTCTCGGCCTGCTTAGTGAAATTCCCAAAGTGTCCTCATAGAATTGCAAATAAACGGGTGGCTAACACAGCTTATTCCTCAACGTCAAGTAATTCAAAGAAAAGGTAAAAAGTAAATCTAGCCTTTTTGCTGCTTCCTTAAACAAGTCATTGAAACCTGCTAGCAGTCAATAGCCGGCACAAACTAGCTTTGTAATATATATCATAGATTTTTTCATGTAAATCAGCATGACAAATGAGAGAAGAAAAATTAAATTAAAAACTAAAGATATTACATCGGCAGATGTTTCGTTTTTCCTCTAAACTAAACTAAATACAAAGTTCATGAATACAATTGTATGTCTTGAGCATTATTGAAAGTCCATTAACACTATAAAAATCAGTAGGGCCATCTTTTCACAATAAAATAGTTTTACGGTTCCCCATAAAAAAAAGTATTCATATAAAGTTTTTACTGACTTGCATAGCTATTTGCATGAAACTTATTATACCCGTTAACTGAGATCTGTACAGTTGCATAATGTCCTTCTATCAAAAGTTAGAGTTTTATGATAAAAATTGCTATAAAAGGTTACAAAAAATAGGGAAGTAATCGAAATGCTGACCTTGCACGCTTTCACTTCTATAAAAGAAAACATAAATACATATATACTTTCCGAAGTGCGTAGTTATTGGATCGATACGTAATTATATATGGGGTCTCGAAAATCCAATTTATAGGAAAAGCAGAAATATTATATGTTGATGGCATAAAATATTTTGTTGTCGTGTGGTGCGATTTCACGTCTGTATTACTGTTATAATATTTTATATAAGTTAAATGGATCCCCATTAGAAATAGCTAAATATATATATTTATATCAAGATAAGGAAGACATTTGCATAATGTTTCAACGCATCGTTAAAGCACGAAATGTACAAAATGCGGTATTGCATAGAGCGATTAATACAATTACTGTAATGCGTAAATATAAAGACATTGTTACATTCCTATTTATAATTGAACCATTCTTCTTTTAGTTCTTTAATTGTACGTTACCCTGGTAGAAATTTGACTATTAAAAATGGGGCACAATCTCAGTAAATAGCCAAGAGAAATGACTAATTAT
>JAWWEQ010042207.1:0-17893 GCA_035583055.1 Torymus tubicola | reverse complement strand
TACGAAGCGATTTAGGTGATTTTAAAAGAAAAAAAAATTTTGACCTCTCGATTCACCTGAGAATTGCCCATATATATATGCATCTTGCACATGGTTATATATAGCCACGAGATACGGTTCGCGATTATAGGAGTTGTTGCTTTAATATATATATTGTTAAACTTGCAGGAGGTATGGTAATTGATGGACGGAATATTGTATATACAAATTGTTCCGAAAAGGTATGGTTTACTACATATATTTGGATAGAGGAGAAAATTCTAAACCGAAAGTTCCTTTACCATTTTTTTATATGATTAGTAGTTTTTTAATTCCTAATGTATGAAAGTGATTAATTTTTAACAGAAAATGTATATGTATATTTATAAAGCAATACTTATTGATATACATTTTCTATAAAAAATTAACGATTTTGATACATTATGGATTAAAAAACTATTTATTACATCAAAAAATAGTAAAGGAACTTTCGGTTTAGAAATATCTCCTCTATCCAAATATATGTAGTAAACCATACATTTTCGGAAAAATTTGTATATACATATAACGAAAGAGACCGAAAAATTTTTTTACAAAAACGGTATCATTTGTACAATATACTTACAACACAACAACCAACCTGTGCATAAATAATGCACGCACACGCACATGTAAACACGTCAAAGTTATGATACATATATGTTCACACGGACAGTGACTCAGGTAAATTCACCAAGCAATGAAGAAGAAGCCTTGACGCCGTGTGGGTCTATATAGGTACCACATGTGAACCCGCGACTTTAATGACATCGCCAGCCGGATGGAAGTTACCTCGCGAAAAATCGCCTCTATATAGTGTGAATCCAGCAAGTGTGTGTGTATGTATCGCCTGCAATCAAACTTGTATACGCGAGGTTTCTTGCTGCTACTATGGCGGCGTGTATGTAGGTTTGACCGCGATGTATTTTTATTTTCTTGGTCTATGTATTATGTATACGCGAGAAGAAGCAATGATAATAAGGTGTTTGTTGGATATACTATTTTATTGTGTAATTGGCCGTGAATAAATAAGAAAGAAATTTACAGTAGCATATACATAAAGAGAAATGTTAAGACGTTTATCCTATACAATTAATATTACACTACGGTGGTCATAACAAATTTACTCTTAATTGAAGTTATATTTACATGAGAATGTATATGCGCATATATGTTACAAACTCGTGTTTCATCACAGTACAGAATTTCATATACCGAAAACCAATAAACGACTAAATTATTCATTTCACTACAAAATCATGCGTCGATCCGACATTACAGCACTAGTATAAAACAAGTTTTATTTAGCACGAAAAATCAAAGGAACCGTCAGTTACAGTGGATTTAGTGAAAAAAAAATGCATGCATACGGGGGAGTATTGAATCGATGTAGAAAGAATGGTAACAAAAGCGCGCGAAAAATGAATTTCATAGGAACCAATGCAATATTCCAGCGTTCGTTCATGTTCGTGAATTGAGAAAAAATATGTATATAGATGGAATAAAAGCTCACATAACTTCAAAACTTCATAACCCACATAATTTCAAAACTCTGTAAACCTCGCGGTGTCCTTTATATATACACTTACAATTACGCAACAAATTCCACAATAGCAACAATAATGAATCTGTATGTACTGTTCGTGTACCTTTCAATTTGCCATCACACATCAAAGGCAATTCGATCAATTTTTTCCGTTCTCCGACGGTGTTATTATATATCAACGGCAATGCGCACACACGTGTATATATACTCTCATTAAAAAAACCTATTAACCTGTGAAGGATCGTGGCTGTCAGCCTATAGTTTTGCACTACAACCATCATGTTTTATGTATTATTTGACCGATTCGAGTGCGTATGACTGCGCTTACATAGAAGTATTATACGCAAAGATTTAATACTAATTTATCGAAATGTTTTCATACAAATCAATTATCAGCCTCTTTATTTTTCTCACACCGCGACATCAACTCCCCCAAAAAAATCCAATCCTCCGAACATCTTCTCCAGCACTAATAGAAATCCTACAAAAAAAAAAACAATCCTGCACTGCCACACTGCATTCCCATTATTCGCACCGATAACGAATAATTCTCTCAGCCGTTTGTCACGTCGCGATTTCCATCATTCGTACATATATACACTGCTGCTGTATAACGACTGCCGGCGACGCCGACCAATTAACATCCCCGCTATACGTGAAAAATTGCAAATGAAATCGATTTGCTGCGTGTGTGATGGAAGAGGTTATTTTCGACGTATGCAGTTTCTTATACAACAGCGCGCGAACGTTTGATTTACGACTCGGGGAAATTTGAGTGTTTATGCGGTGGCCCAGCAAGAGGAAGGAAGCGGCGTAACGGCTGGGTATCGGATCGATATTGATGGATGTGCATATATAAAGAGATGTGTTGAGATAAATGCGAATTGAACGAGGTAGTTGGAAAAATCTAGATTATAAGTGTAGTTTAATATTCCAAATTGCTTATTTTTTTTATGTATTTTTTCCTTAATAAAATGGTAATGCTGTTTGTCGATGGGTTGTTGGTTGCAAATTTTCTTTTCTTTAGCGTTTATTTTATAAATAAATTATAAAATGTATACATATATTTTATTTGTTACGGGAATCAACATTATTATATTATTGAACTACAATATGCTGACTTATAACTGATACGCTATAAAATATAGATAACGATAAGCATATAGTACTTAATAATATTATTGTAAGAAAAGTGCGTATATTAAGTATGTTTTTCACCGAATTATAATTCCACGAACACATCAGTTATTAATCTTAGTCATACTCGAGCGAGTTCGTGTACATTATCAGCGACATCTCTTTCGCGAACAATGAGCAATTCAAATTTCTCACTCTACTCGTTTGAATAATGAATTAACCGGCCGATGAATTAACGACATATATATATATACACACTTGTTGCGTCCTCAATTTTGACAACATTAAATTTGACGGCAAAGTAATTTTCTGTCTCCTCTTTATTTTTCATACACCTATATGTGTACAAAATAAACTATCAAAAAAAAATTCTATTACCGTCTCTATACTATAATTACAAGCATTCTCCTCCAAAAGAAAAGAGAGTAGAAAAAAGCGCCGCAATCCTAAAACAAAAGAACTCACACATTTACTCTCATCAGCGTTTCGTAATTAACTCACTCGAACGCAATAAAATCGCTTTCGACCGCGTCTCTAGTATTATCCTCCCTTAACAAAGCTTGCGACGAGGACATTCCACTCCTTCGTCTCATACCCGTGAAAAGAAGAGGGAAAAAAACATCATCGCCTATACGTTCTCCAATAAAAAACTAATTAACCCGCTTGCTATAGCACGAGATTTTAAAAATAAATAAAACAATAGAGAGTGAGAAAGGAATATAGACCACCGTACCTGCGTAAACTCGGCGCCGATGAACGCTTGTTCCATGCCGATCCAAACGGTGATCGGTATGAGAAGCTGCTGGTAAGGCTTCTTCAGTTGATAGGCAGTCGCCGACAGCAATTGGATACCGCTCAGTTCCGAGCTATCGTTGCGACGTTGCTTCTCACCGTACCTGTAAGCATAATAGATATATGTTGTAGGAGTGATCAGAAGGACTAGATTATTAACTAGTTTATTCGATTTCAGAGATGCAGGGTTGCTATATTGATTTTGCTTTGATATATTGCTGTATAAGCTGCGTTGTTTATTTTCTTTCGAAATTGAGTGATAACGAATTATGTTTTATAGAATAATTATTGATAGGATAAATGTGCTGGATTTATTGTATGCTCTTCTCCAATTACTGTTCCGGATTTTTTAAGACAGGGCAGGATAAGCGCGAAGCGCAGTAATTAAAAGCCGTGTTCTTATAAAGTGCCAGTAATTGACGCATCTTTTAATCGATCAAGATGTGAACGTAATGAGTAATAAAATTAGTTTAACGATCAACGTAATTTTCATTGAATGGTTTTATTCGATGAACATTACTGTCTATCACACAGTAACTCCTATTTTTACAACTTTAGAAGAAGAGTTTGAACCGATAGTTGACTACGTAAATGATATGTATGGCAATATCACCGTATAAAGTAATTACATTATGTGTGCTTAAAAAATACGAATGTTTCTTATACGTATAGAGAAAAAAAGCCCAACTTCTGGCATCTGCTCACATACATTATTATCAAGAATCAAACGCACACAAACACGATCAGTACATAATCCTAAATAATGAAAATCCTAAACGATCGCAATGTTAAAGCTATATAATCCCTTAAAATACACTTATCCGTACACTAACCCTCTTATAGAAAAAGAAAAGTAACCGCATGCCCCTTTATACAGAAGCACGCACGTTTTTTCTTATCGCCTCGTGAATTCACAGAAAAAGCCAACCACCTCATATACATAAGCATTAACTCGCGCGACATGTTATTAATTCACAACGGCGAGAGAAAAAAAAGAAACGGCCGTATTTCAACCCTCGTAAATTTGCATATACGAGAAAGAGAAACGCTGCCCGTTATAGCGACGAGGGCAAAGTACTTGACTCTTTGGCAGAGATGAAGAAGAAGAAGAAGAAGAAGAAGAAGAAAAGGAGAACGAGAGAAAGAGAGAAAGATAAGGCAGACGGTCAATTGGTCCGGTTCTCAGGTTACGAAAGGATGGTCCTGAATGTATACGAGACAAATTTACGAAGAAGGCGCGGTGGTGAAGGAAGGTTAAGGATGTGTTGCAGCAGATCGTTTAAGAACCGTGCGATGCAGTGGACCGAATTCTCAGAATTTCTTTTATTCTTTTCGTATATATATATATGTTTAAGTCGGCACGGATTTTTTTTTCTTTAATGCCACGTCCAGTTGTTGATTTTAAGTGTATTGTCTTCGAAGTACTGTTAAGTCTTAAAACGCTCAACAACGTGTATAATATTACTTAACATTTTATTCGCGCGCGCGCACCGTTAATTCCTCCCCCCCCCTCCCCCATATAACGATTAATATAATATACTTTCGCGTGAAATCTACATACATATATGTATGGTAATAATATCATGCGTGTATCAGGAATTACACGCACGAATATCGAGAAATGTATTTTACGCGTAAGTATATTATATATATACGAGGAGGGGAATGTGAAATGGATATTGGATGTGCCATATCGTTTGGGTATAATGAAAACGTCAACGCCGACGGTTCAATTGCACGTGCGGTTGAAACAATCGTGTATTTTATATATATATATGTCGTATAAAAATAATAAGAGACGTGGTTCTTTATACGTATGAGAAAACTAAAATATATTTAACCAATTATAGAAATGATTGGTAGTAAATAGCGTGTAATATTTTTCTTATCTATATTTAACGCATGAAGAAGGTAATTGAAAAACTATATATAGCAGAGAACTAACGGCTGCTCCGTTCTACCCTTCTGCCGGTAGACTATGACGCATTCTATATATATATCGGCTATATACTGACTTCCTTATCCCTTTTTTTTATAAGAAAAATCGTAGTTGCACTCGTCCACCCTCGTAAGAAGGAACGAATGCGTCGTGTATAATACTAAAAAAAAGCTACGCAAGTTGCAAGTATCAATAAAAGAAAAAGAAAAAGAAAAGTCTTCTATACTCTTCCTATATATTCTTTAAATCACGTGCCATGGTATAGACGCAACATATCGACGTACAATAAAGTTACACACGACAGCTTCCTCTCTTACAGGTAATTTCCATAAATCCATATATGCCCTCCCTTCGTATATATATATATATACAGCTCGTTTAACCATAAACCTTACACAGACGCAGACACTGTCGCGTCCCTTCGCCGTTAACAAGCCCATCTCCGGCATCTTTACACTCGCCATATATATATATACACATCGTGTGCGATGGGAATCCTATATATAACCGATAACAATGTGCTCTCGCTCTCCCTCCTCTCTCTTGCAACCGCGTGCTAAATAAATCGCAAGCTGCTGCTGCTGCTGTTGGTGGCAATGTCCGAGAGAGAGAGAGAGAGAGGTGGAACGACATTCCAAAGAACACGTTTGCACGCGAGCGTGCGCACACTGAGAGAATGCCACGTGGTGGTACTGGATAGTATAGAGAGAGAGAGAGAAAGAGAGAGAGAGGGTGCACATACATTGCGGGGGTGACGGCCTGTGTGTCTGTAAGCATGGGTGGGTGGATGGGTTTGGATATGCGATGACTTTTTTTTTGGTATGTGTATGTGGTGCTCATGTTAGTGAACGAGAGAGGAGAGAGAAGAGCGAAGGGGTTGGGTTTTTTTATGGTTTGAAAGAGATGATTTTTTTTTGGTTCGATTTGTTACTTTGTTGCGTTTATGAGTCTAATGGTGCATGTATAATAGATCAAGTTAAATGGTGTAGGTTTGTACTTGATAATACACAAGAAGGTGTAAATTTGACGTACGATGGGATATAGTTATATTCTTCTTCTCTTAAAGGTTTTGTCTTAATTTCCTAAACTCGTCAGCAGAATGACTTATATTTAAATCATTCGTAGAGTATAGATAAAAGAACTATCAACGCGACGATCAATTATTGCATGATCAGTTATTAAGCGTATAACTTATTTTATTTCAAAAGTTTACAACCAAAGCTTATCACACCATAATGTGAACCCGCACCACTCGATGACAATTCCATTCCCCTAAATATAGATAAAATAAATACACTATTTTCCAAATTTCATATCGATTATTATACCATTACAATATCATTAAAAAAAACTTTAAATCTTTGCAAATACGTTAGAAATCCTAATTTTATTTTTACAAACCACGCAGTGTCTATATACAACACTTCTCCAGTTTAATTAACTCTGTTATACCTGCACACCCACGCGAACGCGCATAAATAACTCGAAGCCCCTGCGGGTACTGTATAATTATTGAGCCGCGCGCTCGCAATAAAACCGACAAATGTGACTTCTTTCCAGGAACGCGCGCGAGAAGTCAGGATTGTCAGGTATTAAAACTTAATTACGAATAAGACCAGTGACGTTATATACAGCGTATCTATATATATATACACGAGACACAATTATCCCCGTTATACCGTATAAAACGAAACAGACATACAAAGTCTTGTTTCAACCCGTCGCCGTAATTGCGTATTTTGACGAATTGTCAATCGGCTCTTCTTCCTGACTTTCACACACACCTGACGTCATCTGTATATATATATATATATATACCTACCCGCGAGAATTAAATAACGTGCTGCGCTGCTGTTCTCGCGTGCATTTTTCATCACGTTCGCCCGTAAACGTCCGCCGAGAGAAACTTTATTGCCCACCGACGATAGTCATACATGTATATAGTATAAACAGCGCTCGAGCTTACGTCTATGTATGTGTAACGGTTATTGTTAGCCACGAGCTGTCGATTTACATCCTGAGATGTATTATAGGATGTAGAATAGACTTCGTGTTCAATATTCATCTTATCCTTTCTTTTTTTAAAGCAATTGCCACGAGTTTTTTTTTTCGTATCTTGGAACCGCAATTGGTTTATACAATGTATATATACGCATTGTTGTAAATGAATTTAAACACGTATCGAAAAAGATTTAAAAAATAAAAGACCAAGAATCTTTCTCTCGAGTATCAAGCTTTCTTTTTATCGTGTAAAAAAAAATAAAAAAAAAAAAATTCGTTTGTTGTCTGATGCTTGCGCGTATACTGCTATGGGCTGCGTGGATTCAATAGACCGCATTGAGAGCCACTCGACCTTTTTGAAAAGGATAAGCTGATGGGTAATTCACGAACTCCAATCACCGCATCGCCGTATACATAAAAAGCCTTTTAACGGGTTTTGCATTCTCAATTTTTGTCTTTTTGTTCCGTCGGTTTATTCTGGTTTTTTTTTGTTTTATTATTTATTCGCATTTTAAGCAGTGGAATACTCGAAATTTAATAAAACCTCGTATATACAATACTGAGTGTATAGTACAATAGTCTGTAAGAAAAATAATGAAGATCAAAATGATATTTCTTTGAAATTTGAGCTCAATAAGAAAAATTATGATACTTAAATAGCAAGAATTATTACATTTTAATAATTTTTTTTCTCTTAAGTTTATATTATAATAAATAATTTCCAACAAAATTTCTGTCATAATGAGTGCATGCCTATTATAATATGTACATATCTTTTAAGAAATCACGCGTACAATACTTTTTCGAAAACTTCTTATTCCGTGTGCTTTATAGAAACCTTTCAACAATTTTTTGACAACCCGCGTAAAGATTCAATATCACCTTCTATACTTTAAATTTCAAATGATATTCCCCAGGTATATACGCGAAAAAGCATTTTCATCACTTTCCAAGAACGACACAATACATATATATTTCCGTGCCTGGAACTTGACTTTCTTGATCCTCTTGGGAGGTGGCGAGAGAATGAAAGAAATATAAGAAAGAGGAAAAGAGAGAAAGAAACAAAAGGAAAGAGAAGGGGGAAAGAGACAGAAAGAAATGAAGAAAGAGAAAGAGAGAGAGAAAGGAGGGGGAAATGAGAGAAGACAACCTTGCAAGGCCGCGTGCGCGCATAGCAGCCGCTCACTCGCTCGCGATGTCGCAAGAGGCCTCGAGGAATATAATCGAGTGCAATGCCTTCGCTCGTATATACACACACGTACAAGCTCGACAAAAAATAAAGTAACCGAGCAACATGATAAATTTGTGCGAATATGTCTGTACGTGTGTGTGTGGGATGGAGAATATGTATAGAGAGGTTTGATTGCAATCTTTTTGCTAAAAAGATTAGCAAGAATTTTTTTTTCAGGAAAAAGAGAGTTACGGGGTGGTGTAAAAATCGATGATAAGAAACGCTGAGAGGTTGCCGGTGTATAATGCCTATAGGTATAGCTGTGAGTGAGCTGAAAGAAAATTTACCGATATAGGTAATACTTGCGGTGAAATTACTGTGATTTAGAGAGATAAATGTTCTATCGCGCTCGGCTGTAAAACGTAGGAATTTTTGGAAGGTTTCGCGTGTCTATATATATACTCTATAGAGCAAACCACAATTTTAGTAATTATTAGTAGAAAATTTCTTTTTTTTTTTCATACTCGCGTATTATAATGGAGTTTCGCTTATTATTATGATAATCGTTCTATGGAACGTGTATAATGAAACGAGCATTATTCGCTGTTGCGGAAACTATACAAGCAGGTAATACACGCGTACGTGCGAATAAAATAAAAATAATAATAATAATAAATAATAATAATAATAATAATAAAATAAATAAATTCCATGTATAAAAGTAACGTTTCTTCTTTGACTTTACGATAAAACCACAGCTTTTATAAGAAAATTTACTTTAAAATGTCGAAAGTTTTTACTTGTGCTGCAAAAATGAAAAGATGACGTCGCGCGGTCACTTTTCTTCCATCCGTGTTAATGCACACGCCGAATTTAAAAATATTTACACATACACCGCACGAATGTGTATATATACGCAAGTGGTAACATGAACGATTTAACATAGCGATGTTACACTAAAATTTACGTATTATTGTACGTTATATACAAACAGAACTTTTTCACGCATACACACACACACACAATACTACGCGAGTTATAACTAAAAAAAAAAGTAAAAAGAGGAAGAAAGAGGCTTTTATAATGGCACACGATGTTAGCGACACTTATACGTTCATATACCGAATGCAATTAGCCGCATTGAGCAAGCCGAGATTACGCGTTGTTGTTTGTTCGCCTATGCTAAATTCACCGCGTTGAATTCGTCACGGAGGTCTGCGCGCGCGCGTACGGACTTTTCCGTGGAACTAGGTTTTAGCGCGCGGGCGAGTAATGAAGAGAGTGAAGGTTGGTTAAAGGCTCGACGTTATACCATTTTTTTTAACAAAATACACAGGTGCGTCCAAGTTTATAACGATGTTACATTGAGAAGATTAGTAATTTTTGTTTTGCTTTAATATTGAACTGACTATAGTACGTTAAGTTTTCTGTCGAATAATCGCGCGGTTAATTAACCAACAAGACGATGGGGGCCTTAAACAATAGCCTATTTAAGTGCGTTTGTTTAACAATCTAACGACATTGTAACGACCAATTTATGAGATAAAATGAAGAAAAAAAACGACGTGTATACATATATATATATATATATATATATATATATTTAACCGACGCCTGACGTTTCATTCGGCAATGATTTTTCAAAACGATCGTAAAACCACGCCAATCGCTGTACTAGCATTATACTACAAAAAAATAATAATAATAATAATAACGCACTTTACGTAACCCCCCCCCCCCCCTGTTGCATGGCTCATCCTCTCTCTCTCTCTAAAAAAAAATACGCATAAATCGCGAGAAACAATATGTATATATATCGCACGCAGGAGGAGGGGAAAAATCCGCGTATATATAAATCTAAAAATAACCAGCCGCTATATACGCGTAGAAGATGAAGAATAAAAAAAAAATAAATAACAGGCCGATGTTTAATAATGACATAGGCATATACGCGCAGGATATCTCGTCGAGAGAGAGAGAGAGAGAAATAATCGACGCACCGTTAGTATGGCAGCAGCCTTGACTTTACACTGCCGCAGGGAAGATGCACATATATACGCGTGCGCGCGCGGGGAGAGAGAGAGAGAAAGAGACTTGCGTAATGAGAGTATATAGATGCTACTGCTGCACGTGAACCGCGCAGTAAATGGCTGAACGTGTTGTAAGTATATGCGGTTCGCACGTGTTTATAAGCTAGCTGCGATCTATGCTAAGTAGCTATAGCTGTATCGGTATTTTTTAGGCGAAGGAAGGCACAGCGGGTTGGTTGATTGAATTTTCGGTGGTGATGAGATTATTATATGACAATTTTATGGGGACGATCTTGTGGTAAGGAATTTTAATTAAAAGAGGTCGCTGCGAGGTCAGCATGTGGATGATATTTTTAAAGTGCTGTCGTTGTTGTTGTTGTTTTTGTAAGAGGATACTAGGAATATTTTATGAGTATGATATATACAAAATACAAGCAATTACTGCTCGTCGCACTGACGATTTTTTTTCGATGGGTATCTTAATATTTTCAATAAATCTATTTATATACAAAAATTACGTCGGTGCTAACAGTTGGGTAATATACGCTGTGGAAATATTGTTTTCGTTACAGTTTACAATAAATAATTATTGAAACGTACAAATCATACTGTTTAAAACAGATAATTGAGAAGTATATAGCTCTAACAAGGAGAGTATCTCAGATCCGGATCACGGATTTTTTTCAAATATTGAGATATGATTTTAGATACCAAAGTATGAAGGAAGCCACAATATGAGATCGTAACGCTTCAATAAACTGAAGTTATCGACGTTTTCAGCTGTATTTAAAGGAAATACTGAAAAAAGTGCCATGTCTCTTATATTAACTATCTAGTCTAAACAAGTCTCACATAGAATTGTAAACAAATACAATAAAACTAGAGAGTGCGAGCTTTCCACTACTTCTTTTTAGAATTAAAAAGTATCAACTTCTACCAAAATAACGTTAGTTTAAAGTTAAGCAACAAAATATACATCAGTTACACATGAAATTGAAGCTCTAGCTTTCATCGATTTACAAGTGATTTTTAGTTGCTTAACTTTAAACTAACGTAACTTTCGTAGGAATTGATATTTTTTAATTCTAAAAAAAGTAACAGAAAGCTTACACCCTCTTTATTGTATTTGTTTACAATTCTATGCGAGACTTGTCTAGACTAGATAGTTAATATAAAAGACATAGCACTTTTTTCACTATTACCTTAAATCACAGTTGAAAACGTTGATAACTTCAGTTTACTGAAGCGTTAGGATCTCATATTGTGACTTCCTTCATATTTCGATATCTAAAATCATATCTCAAAGTTTGAAAAAAATCCGTGTTCCGGATCCGAGATACTCTTCTTGTAAGAAACATTTTTTACATCATCACATATCCCTGAATAATAATTTTAATAAAGAACATTTCCAAAAAAAGAACAACAATAAAAATCACATCAACATTTCGAAAAACAAATCGCAAGTCCACCGCATCACCGTCGCGTATAATAAATCCATCACCACCTTTCCGCAACTCTCTGTCCACGACAATTAGCAACCGCCTCCACTCTGTCCGCATGAGTCTCTTTAACGATCGAACACGCGTATGTATGTGTATATGTATGTGTAATACATACACATCAACATTCTCACATATAACGCGCGAGCCGTATAAATAATTACCGCTCGTATTAATCACCTGCAGCGAACACTAGCGCGCGCGAAAAATAAATCATGAGTCACATCATTGCAAGACGGTTATCGTGATAGAATAAAAAAGATCCGATGGAAGTGATTTTAACAGTGTATCTTCCGTTTCAGTTGCGTTGTTCGAGTATAGGAAAGTTTTGACGTTTCTATTAGGTATTGGATATTGTTTAAAAATTTTTTATATTTCCGCACTATATGATAACTATATAATTATCATGATTTTTTCTATAGAATTATAGCAAAGGATAAATTCAAAATTATTCAAGTATATATATATATATATAACATTGACTACAGAAATGATTATTATAGGCCAAGACATATATACATATAGGTGAAAACAAATTAGCACTGAGATAATGTTTATTTTTTTCTCAACACATATACCTTCTATCACAAGATTCTATACCTTCTAAACCAACTCATCCCTTCTCTCTCTCTCTCTCGATCCCATTGTATACAACCAAAGGGCTACAAAACCTATCCTCCCTCCTTATCCCACATCAGTTAAGCTGTGGTACAACGACGCTATACGTTACGCAACAATCGACGGTGATAAGGCATTCGCGCGCGCTTGCGCGAGCCATGCACGTGCTCTCTTCCGCGTCCGTTTGTTTCGCGCAAAACACGGACGCGCGAGCGAGCGTAATTTATCGTATACAGGAAAAGTCTATACAGATATATATCTATATATATACGTGTCAAGAAGCCTTTTCTTCTTTTTTCTTTTCTTTATTGGAAAATAACTGCACCGAGGTCGTTCGTTTTTCCATATATATATATATATATATATTTTTTTTTTTTTTTGCGTATCTTTAAATTACGATAAATCGTGTGTAATTTTTTTTTCGGTTCGTAAATTGGACAAAAGCTATATGTATACTTTTAGTCGACACCGATATCGTCCTCTTCTTCTTTTTTTGTTATTTTTTTTTGAGCACAGCTCGTATAATATATACCTCCGACCTTCACCTCTTTTTACGTATTGTTCCAATGTAGAACGAAACAATCTTTTCAAATTATTATTACGATTCTCATTCGAATATTACGCGCGAGCGCGCGAATTACGGAATCACGCGCCCCGCGTGTGCAATTTGCTTTTACCCCAGACTATAATGCGCAGCGAAACAAAAAAAAAGAAAAAAAAAAGCGATGTCTGAGCGGGGTGCTAACTAAAAATTCTTTTGATATACAATGCATGGGACTTGAATTATATACAGCTTTGAATAAAAAATATACCTCATCATCCCTTCTGCAGGTATAATACGTGCGTGTGAGGAAACAAAGCGATGCAGACATATGAGCCATTCCCTAAATTACGCCATTTTATATCTCGAAAGAAATAAAACAATTTTTTTAAGGCACACTGTTGAAATAAACTCTTTCTTGTTTTTTAGGGCTTTTTGAATGTAAAAAATAAAACAAATACACGCGATTTGAGGATATAAGCTTTTTTTAGTTATTAAACCTTTTCCACCGTTTAACGCGGTCAAGCTCTATTTCAAATTCACACATGTCATGAACACAGCCCTATCACACATCTAAACTTTGCGTTCATGCACCCCAAACACATGGAACAACGAATCTTCTTCTCTCCTCGTGTGAGCGACTCGCAAGTAGGTCAAGGTACTCTCTTCACGCGCTCGTGTGCAAATTACTTATATTTTCCTTTATTTGTCTTTCTCCTCTCTCTCTCTCTCTCTCTCTCTCTCTCTGACTGTAACGACTTCCGGATGCATCGTGAAAAGTTTCTCGACACAAACATACACCCATGTTTAGATATATCGGTATGTAAGAAAATGACACGTTATTAGGTATAGCGAAAAGATTGTCGGCTGTTGTGCTATGTATTTATATATATTGACAAATTGGCGTACGCCAGTGTATCGGTGCAGTAGCGGGATATATAAGAAAGTGGACTTGATGAGTTACAAGAGGCTATATTTGTATGCGTAACGAACTGCGCCACTGAATGTATTCGTCGCGCGCGGTGTGCCGATATATAGAAGTGATTATATATGAGTGATTCCGCCGAAATTTTCAAATCAGAGCTGGAAATAGTTTGAACCCAATTTAAGAAAAATTGAGTTTAGTGAGTATATCGAAATCTCATATACATTGCTAGTAATCATCATATACTTTGTTGACAGGTAAATTTGTTTGATCGGTAATAATAGGGAGTATAAGACGATTGTAAGTGCGAAAGAATGTTTGAAATTGTCTAAAATGATATTAATTTGTTGTATAAATAACTATATACCGGTTTTCAAATTATTTTTCAACATTAACTGATTTATCTTTACAAAAACATTCTAAATCAACGTTCGCCTTCAATCTTCAGAGACACTCGCACAACCGCGTTTCCTCAAAAATCCTATAAAGTATAACACTCAATCCTCGAGAAACGATAAACTCTATAGAATTACCATCGCGTACGTTCAACACCAATATAACCCTGAAAGCCTCGGTATATTCCCCATCAATAACACAAAAATTAAATATACCACAGCTCATACACAAAACGTTTTCACAAAGATATAAAGAATCCCTCGCCCCCCATCGCGTTGTTCTTTGCGTTATCGCATATATGCGCGCTGAATTTGTAAATATAAAACCTGGCGCATGCGTGCATTACGACTCTGTACCACTTAACGAGTCGTTTGCAATTGCCATTATATACATATACGTATATATGCGTTTACAAAGCACGTATTGAGCTTTTGTTTCGGATACATGCCTCATGGGATTTTCCGCGGCAATTGTTTTCTTTTTCTTCTTCGTTTCTTTTTTTTTGTAGGTAGTTAAGGGGTTACTGCTTGGTTTGTGGGTCAGGGATCGATGAAAATTTGCACGTCCTGCGATAACTCGCTGTTCCATTCAATTAACTTTATTATTATCATATAACAATCGCGATATACTTAAAAGAGACTCGAGTAATTGAATGTTATAATGTGTGTGGAAGAGATTAAGATATATGTCAATTATTGCGGTCGTAAACCATATTATAGACAAAGTTTATATATAGAAATATATATTGAATTGCTCCGAGCGGTGAGCTTTTTTTATTATACGAGAACACCAACGCGTATACGCTTATCATTTTTTTTTCTCTCTCTCTCGCTCTCTCGCTCTCTTCACCGGATCTATAAATCCACCATTGAATTGCGCGCGGCTGTAATAACGAGTGTTTTTTCCGGTCCACATCGTGGAAACCGCGTGGCGGCGAGCGCGTAATATAATTCAATCGCGCGCTTGCGTTTTATATACATGTTTAATATACGTTGCGTACGCGTATTACGCAACTTTAAGATTATATGCATTTCAATATTTGCAATAATTATTATAATCTAAATCGTAATTCAATAATTACCGTATAAGTGATATCGTATAAAGAACCGCAGTAATACTATATATATATAGGCTTTAAATCCTCGTTAAAGCTGCAAATGTAGTCGGGAAAATTCAACGTCCTAGCTATATGCACAAAGCGGCATAGCATAATTAGCAATAATTTAATGATTCATTATTAATTTAACAATCGTCGATAGTATAACTATTATACATTGTGTATATGTATATATATATATATACGCGCGACTATATGCAGCGACGGTACATCGCTTTGATTAACCGTCGTAGATAAGCGCGAGCGCGGCGCAGGTGTTTGCTTAAAACGCTGTAATTAAATCGCCGTAACTCGTATTTAACGCGGTTTTATAAAGAAAACAAAAATAATAAGATGGAATAATAAAATCGTCTGGTTTACTGTAAAACAATGGATGTATATATATATATGGTGTAGGGTTACATCGTATAAGTTCTTGCAAGTTTATCAATGACTCTTGATAACGCGACGATTGTGTATAGCGTAACGAGCAAGAGAATATAAACCCTCTGCGGGCAGAGAGAGCAGTTAAGATAACATCCGGTCCAAATATTATCGTTAATTATTTGCCTCGAGAATATCGAGGGATTGTTGTTCGTAGAGTCGTTGGACCAAAGAGGATTACATGAAGTATAATACATATAAGCAACCGTTAAGGTATACAGATCTTTCGTAAATAGAACACCAAAAGTATTCACGTATTTTCAATTATTAAGTACATTACACTTGCTACATTCTCCTATTATATACGCATTTACCAGTAATTATGCGCGTGCGTTATTTCAACATAATTTTAATTTAAATCGAAGCGCGCAACGGTGCAACCGTTTATTCTAAATGAAAACGATTTACTATTCAATATAGATCATTGTTTACATACAAAAGTTTATACATTTAAACACGCTGCACTACGCATCCGTTCTAAAAAATTAAAAAACATCGACAACCATCGTCGCGGGCAGCGGGTATATTCACATTTGCATCGCTTGCGCTCATATTAGCGTCCTCTCCGAAACCTCGAAACCACGCCGAAAATTAACCTCCGCACAAAGATCTCCTCCCTCCACATCCACATATTGGTATACTCATATATTCTACGTACAGAGGTTTATTGCTCAATGTCTATATACCACGTATACGGACATATCCCGTCGGATGTGCGCTATTTTGCAATCACGATCAGCAGCAGCAGCAGTAACGTGGCTATATAGTATACCAGTTGAGTTCGCCATACATTAGCCTGTGGCGTGTGTCTGTGTACTAAGGGTGGAAGGGGGGATGATGGTGGTCGCAGCTTATATTCATTAAAACATGGCTTTCGTAATGTTGCACAGAGAGAAGGCCATGGAGGATAGATTCGCGTATGTTATAGCTATATCGCTTTTTCGTCAATGGAACCCGCGGTTGCGCGAATGATGGACCACGATGTTATATATAGGTATATGTGTATAGGTACGCAGATTGGTTGTATGCAGCTTCGTATGTATGTACAGTATATATATATATATATATATATATATATATATATATATATGATGTTTGATTAAGAGAGTCGTGTGTGAGATCGCGAGGTGTATATATATAGATGTTATTGTCGATTCATGAACGAGAAAATCGATGGATTGAGGAGGCAGCTATAATATGCTCTTTCTTTTAGGAATTGTATATATACTCGTAAACCGGGATTATATAGCATATACATATAAAATGAAATAAATTTTGGCGACACGTCCTGAACTAATTATTTTCTTGTCAGAAAAGTGACGAGAAAAATTTTTAACCAAAGAAAACGATCTCGCGACATCCGTTTATCGTCCAAACAATTTTTCTTATGGATGGAAAATAAGCGCTAATCCTTAACCAATTTTAAGATCCCAAAAATGCTATCATAATTTTCCAAAAATAATTATTTCAGAGACATACCTCCAAATTTCTTTTATCATTGTTTTTTCGACCAGTTTAGGGCAAACTTACCGTAGAATTCCGCACATAAACTTCTTAATTTCACGCCAACCATCGTTCCATATATACATAACTATCGCAAACAATCGTACAAGTCGCGCACAGTTACGTACGTGTGTGACTAAACGTAAATGTTCCTAATCAATTACCGCTCAATATATACCCCCGGGCAAATATTACCAAAACCTAGCTCTATACACATTAATATAATTAAATTTT